>JFFI01001861.1:0-57881 GCA_001563125.1 Colletotrichum salicis
TATATAGTAATTATATAATATTAACTCTAATAGACTAACTTACCCGTGGGCGAAGATGGCCCCTAATGAGGCGGACTGGATCCTAAAGGGGGGGAAGAGATGATTTTGTCTCGCGATATGGCTCGTAGAGACCCTGTGATTGCGCCTCTAGATCGTCCCGTTACTCCGTATCCCAACATGTGGGTAGTCTGCAAGCCCGTGGTTGCACTGTCCCAACTTTCCAACGTTCATTGGTCCATGAGGAAACCGGGGAGCAAGGAGAGAATCCCACGCCGGTTGACGGTGGTGGCTGACAATACTAAATTGCTGTCTCTCCCTTTTCTCTACTCCCCCTTTCCCCGCGTACAGAGAAGAAAAGGCGAGGAAAAAGAAACAAAGCAAACCGTGAAAGTGGGCGATGGTTAGATAAGGCACAGCCAGAACCTCGGAAGTCGTCTCAAGGCCCCGAGGGAGGGTTCGGGCGAAGAAGTACAGATCGGGCAACCCGATCATGCGGTCTGCTGCATATGTTCGTCACATCGTATGCATGCACCCTCGTTTTTACACACAGATTTCAATATCATATCAGATCGATTCGTTTTCCAGATATTATTATAGCCTATCTTGGCTTGGGCGCCACAGGCCACATGGTTGGTATGCACGAATGCATGTCTACTCCCCCTAAACCCCCGGTCGCGAGTAGAGTCTCTCTCCACCATGAGAGAAGTATATTGAAGTATACTATGCAACTAAATGAAGAACAGAGGACCAGCTTTTTGAGATGAAGATGCGAGACCGAAACGGCCAACCGGATGCCATCAGTGACCGTGACCGCCGTTCTGGATGTGGTCCGCCGCGACCTTTTGGCATTTTGCCAAGATGGCCGCCTGCCGGGACACCTCGGCCAGCCGACCTATCACGTCCTTATTACCGTCGACAAACCCGTAAAGGGCGTACGGAATGCCCACATCGTTGCAAAAGTCCTGCACGAGCCGCTGCGTCTTGCGCAGATTGTGGCGTGGGATGCGCGGGTACATGTGGTGGACGACCTGGAACTGCAAGCCGCCGTGGAAGAAGTCGAGCCAGGTCGGGCAGTCGACGTCCATGGTCGTCCTTAGCATCTTTTGCGGGAACGACTCGTGGGGGCCGAGGTCTGCGGTGCTCATGGCGAAGTGGGAGAGCGTGATCTGGACGTGCAGCGGGGCCTGGAACATGTGGCTGATGATGACGAAGACGAAGCGGTCCCAGTTGTTGGGGATGGACTTGTACACGATGCCGTAGCCGAACCAGATCCAGAAGAAGACCTGGCCGGCCATCTCGAGCCAGCGGTGCCACCAGGCGATGCCCTTCTTTGGACCGCGGCCCATGATGAGGTGGTCCCAGGAGAGTCTGTACAGGTTGAAGCGGCCAAAGAGCATGATGGGGTAGTAGAGATACGACTGTGCCTTCAGGAACAGCTTCGCGGCGAAATCGTACTCCATTACACGCTCGTAGTAGGTCGACGTCAAGTTACCGAGGAAACGGTGGGAGACGGCGAAGAAGGGTAGATGCTCGATATCGGGGTCATGCTCGGGAGAATTCGTAACAATGTGGTGGACGTTGTGATTCCGCTTCCACCACCCAATGGACAACCCGCCCATGAAGTCAGCAATGAAAATGCCAAGACAGGTGTCGACGTGAAAGTTGTGAGTGATGCCCATATGCCCGGCATCGTGAGCGGTGAAGACGAGCTGGTGCCAGAAGCAGCCCAGACAAGCTGCACTTGGAAAGTACCAGCCCCATCGCAAAAACGTCAGCATGCCGACGAAGAGGAGTGTATACCGTGATACCTCGATGGCATAGGCACGGTAGTCGCAGTCGTAAAGCCCCTCAGCCTTGATACGCTTGTCGAGCAGCCTGTACTTTCGCACGATGTCCGACTGCGTCTCGTCGTCCAGGGCAGGGTATTTGTCGAGGTCGAGACGGATCTGCTTCCGCGTCTCCGAGTCGAGAAAGGCAGTACCGTCCATCTCCTTGTCGTTGTGGCCATCGTCGGTTACTGACGTAGCGGAAGAGCCAGAGGCCGAGCTCGGGCTCGGCGCGGCGCCGTGTCTATGGCGGACGTGGTTCTCGGCGGTGTCAAATACGGGCGAGCCTTCTCGTGAGCTGATATCGCTGGGCGATGAGGCGCCAAAGAAGCGCAGTGCGTCGTCGTCTTCTGCGGGGTCAAACTCCGGGCCGCCCTGATCGATGGTCCTGAACTTGCCTCCCTGGATGGGTGGCACAAAGTTCCTCCAATGGCCCTCGATTCTTCCGATACGATACCGAGCCATCTGTGCCTTGGCTTCCGGGGAATGCAGTCTGCCGTATTGCGAGACATTAATAAGCCAATGTCATTTCTCTTTCGCTTTCTCTTCCTCGTCCTTTGCCCAGCTCGCGACGGAGAGGATCTGGTGGAAGTTGGAAGAGGAGCAGGGGTGCGCTTACACGGTGACCTCGTCGGTGGCATCTCGACCGACCATGTGCTGGATAGCCTTGTCGCCGCCAGGGTGGTATGCCAGCCATCCATCCAGCTTGACGACGAAATCGTCAACTATTGTGACAGTTCTGCCTTGTGCGATTAAATCTTCAATCTCGCGGCGCGACATGAGCGAGTACTCCCTCGTCCTCTTTGGCTGCTTCCCACCGGAAGCCGTCCCCGCGGAGGTAGCCATTGCGCCTGCAGCTCCGACACGACCGCGTTCAAAGTTTTGACGTTGGAATTGGGTTTGGCTGTCGGTTGCAAAGCAGCAAAACTAAAAAAAGAAGCTTGGGACGGGGAATGGCTAGAGCAAGTCCAGGAATCCCAATAGAACGAACGAATTTGAGTTCTTGAAGAAGAACGGTAGCTCCCGGGAATGAAATAATGGGAGAAGTGGTGTGCTTTGGAGGGGTGGTTGGAGGAAGGGAAGAACAACTAAGGTAATCGGAACGTGGGAAGGGATGCTGCAGCTTTGGTTCGCCGAAGCTCACCGCATCTTGTTGATCCGGCCGTCAAAGGTAGGTACACCGTACAGCAAGGTATTGGACGGTGCGTCCAGTGGGCGCGTACCTCAAGGTAAGCTATCAATGGTAAGTAGTGGGCCTCACACTCTCAAGCCAACAAGTCGTGTCCTTTCTAATTCAGCTAAGGAAAGCTTGAGATGCTTTTAGTGCTTCCGAACTCATCTACCTACGCGGTTCAGATACCGGTACTTGAGGAGAGGGAGTTGACATGTTGGAGGGGCTCTGCGCGGGCTCTGCGCCAGGATCCGCGGCGAAAACCCATCCCGCTCTGTAATACCTCCACCACCTATCTTAGGCCTAGGGCGCGCTGCACATCCATGCGCCCTTGAAATACCTTGCCGTAGCTGCGCAGGTACCCCCTCTCCCACCAGGGCCACTAATCGGGTGATCGGTGGCCGCTCGAGTCCGCCGGCCGTTGCAAATATACAGCCACAGCCACATTCCTCCCAAGACAAATCGTTCGAGAAACATCGCTGGACAGTTCCACCATAGCGTGTTTCTAGTTGTCTCGGCTCACCATCTGCCTGTGCCTGCGCTTCAATTACCCCATTTCTCGTTCTATTAGTACCTAAATACGTGTACACATAGGCTCTCAGCATCGATTACGATGGACTTGGCTGGGTAAATTGAGCAATCAACTTTCACACGATTTCTCTTGAGTTGCTCTTACTTGCTCCCATTGCAATCACATGTAACCTTCTGTCCTCTCTTTTCTTTCCCATGGAGCGCTCTCATCGAGATACCAGATCGAATTAGCCTCATCAGGGACTACTATCGGCCGTGCGGGGCCGGACGGCCCGGTTGTCCGATTCTTGGCCACGGAGAACCACCGGACCAGACACAGCCAGTTGTCTGCCTACCTACCTTAGGAACTGCCACGAGGTTCACGTACATATCCATGGGCACTAACGACCATCTGCACGGGTTTATCGACAGCAAGTGTTTATTTCAACTTGAGAAGAAACGTTGAACTTGGTGTAAGGTACTATGGTAGATCATGGAAGAACCTCGAAGACACCGACATAAACGTATGGCCTAGAGATGCAACTGGGCAGAAGCTCATTCCAAAAAGAATTTGTTTGGTAATATATGCTACATGAAGTTTTTGATAATCGTCATGTCAACCAAAAAATCATACGTATCCGCCTCGTCCTTGGCTTGCCCGCAGCCTAGCAGAAACAAACGACCGTCTCACTTCCTCCTCTGGCAGTTCTTCTGCTTATTTGCCAGATGCCGAGTACAGAGCTCCGATGCCCCAGTACTGCTCTGCGTTGAAGGTCGCTGCCTCGGCGTGCTTCCAGAGGTCGTTGAAAGCAGAGAAGAGAATAACATCACCTGGATGGCTTGCGTATGCCTTCTTGATTGAGTCAACAGCCAACTTCTGCTCACTGAGACCTGGCACAGCGGCACCGTTGGCATTTCCCTTCCATGGCCATCCCGTCTCCGTGCAGACAACGCGCTTGCTTCGGTCAGAGAGCTTGGCCTGGACCTGAGCAACCGTGCTATTGATGAACGAGCCAGCGTCCTTCGCCGCCGTGTTGCTGTCGAAAAAGGGATGAATGTTCATCGCGCAGTAGTCAGAAGCATCGCAAAGAGATGGGTTGGCAAGGACCGCCACAAAGGTATCGACAGTGACGACCGGGCCGGTGTAGCCGTTGGCGCGGAGAAGCTGGCGTGTCTGGGTGATGGCTGTGACCATTTGCTGCGCTGTGGCCTTGCCATTGTTGACTAATTCGTTGCCGACACTGACAGTATCGATTAAAGACCAGTCGCCGTTAGCTGCCGTGATAATGGATGCGACCTGGGTAGAGATCGAACTGATGTCAAAGATACCCAAGAAGAGTTTGAGACCAGCCTTCTTGGCCGCGGGAAGGGCGTTCACGATCTGATTGCAGTCGGTGCCGTAGGTGCGCACTACCGAGTACTTCCCCTTGAGCTCCGTAAAGTCGGCGTCGATCTCAGCAGCTGTCTTACACAGTCCTGCTGCCGTGTAAGGTGCATATGCGATTCCGTAAAGAGTCGAGTTTGAAGTGAGAGTCGAGTTTGTAGTAAGGGAGGAAGAAGGTGTGGGCGTAGAGGATGATGTTGGAGAAGCGGAGAGAAGAGTGGTCGTCGACGCGACCAACGAAGAAGACGAGCCTAGGATGTCGCTGGTGAGGTCTCGCGACGAGGTCACGCGAGTAGCTAATTCCTCGGACCGGGTTTTGAGCTCTACAAGCTTCGAGGGGCGCTTGGGCGATTGCGTCGCCGGCACGAAGCGGACCGTTTCGACGGTCGTTTCCAAAGGGGTGCCCTCTTCGTCGACATAAACAACGACTTGAGGGGCCTCGGTAGCCTCGTTGAGCGTAGAATCGGTGACAAGGATCTTCTCAGGACGAATAATTGCTCCTCTGGCATCTCTAGTACCTATATAAAAATGTCAGACATGCTCTTGAACATCATGGCACCGGACAAGCCTGGCTCACCTTTGGGATGAGCAGCCGACAGCCCCAGCAAGACAGCGACAGCCAGTGTTGACGAAAGACCGGCTGACTTCATTTTCGTTTTGCGACTTTAACAGCTTGGTGGCGCGTGATGATTGGGCCCGAGGTAGGCAAAGTAATAATGCCAGAGAATGCGGTGATGTAGGTGCCCGTGGTTTTAGGCTGCGACTGAGTTTGAATTTCGCTGGAACAGGATTGTTCAAAGTTAGGGTCTGTAGCGACAGAATCGTGAGTTAAACAGGTTTGGCAATCAGGATTGAACGAGAGAGAAGAATAGCAGGGTCAGAAAACGAGTGACTACAACGAAAGCATCGACATCAGCAGGAAAGGAACGAATTGCTGTCGATACAGCTTTGCACTACACGAAGCCAACGGCGACGGGAAATAGTATAGGACGAGGGAACGAAGACAAGAAGATGAAGAGACAAGAAATGCGAAAAGAGGCAGAGAAGGGGGCCATGGTGTAGTCAAGTAGCATAGTCCTCCATCCCCATGGGGGAACGTCCATGGTGCCTGACTGTGACTTCTCACGGCCCAATGATTTGACAGAGATGTTCGGCAGGGGCTTGCTGTCTTGAGCCAAGGGTAACAGGAACGGGGTAAGATGAGGTACGGAGAACAATTGGGTAGGAGATGGGACGGGAAGGGAGTAACGAACGGAAGGGAGATACAGTGCCACCGGAGGCAGGAATGTTGGTTTCCACTTGTAACAAGCAACACATTGCACTGGGGGAAAGAGCCAGCTTGTACCCGAGGAGCCGAGGAACCCCTCCCGAGGAATGTAAAATCAACAAGGATTTTATGTAGAGTTCTTAACTCACTTCAGAAATTGGGGTTTGTAGCTCGAAGTGTTGTTGATTTGCAGCGTGTTGGTCACACTTTGCTCTCAATATCTGGAAATAATGATGAACAAAGGTAGAGCCGTTGGGAATGTTGAGTGTCTGGTTCTCGATGCCGTCGTCGAGTTCGGCTGGTTCAAGTTCGATTGCTCCGAGTAAGTACAGTGAAGAGCGCAATGCTTTGCAATTCTAGTAGGTAAAGTGGTAGGAAGCGCTGCTCTTTGATTGCCAGGTAGGACCGGATGCTGCAGCAGAAGGAATGTTGTTTCTACTCAAAAAGTATGAGGAAAGTGATGAGAGGCAATCAAGAGAGTCGTCTCAGACGGTTCAATGAATATGTGAAGATCTCGAAAGCCCAAAAGATGAACAGAAACGACATTGATGCATCTTACAGAGCCCGCCGTAGGATCAGAATACATTGTATCCTGGAGCCAGATTACACAGATGGCTTAGAGCCTCCCACTATCTTCCTCATCCAGCCTCCGAGGAAGAAGACGACAACAAAACAGCCTAGGTACTGCGGAGGCGTCTCTCTTGAGCCCTCATCGGCGCCGTGCAGGTAATCAATTGCGGCGCCCGGCCATCGAGAGGTGGCCGGTCTCTGAACGCCAACTTCACACGGGTGCCCGATCCAAGTGCCTGGTAGCGCAATGGATATCCCGATTTGTACCTAGTAGAAGAGACCCTGACGCGTGGTCGAAGGAAGACTCGTCACTCCACCGACTTCAAGGCGGGGAGCTTGTTCTAAAATCCCTTGTAAGCCATCGGATGAGGGCAAAAAGCAGACGGTAGAGCACGTCTAAGAGAGAAGTCCGCTGGTCTAGAACACTCACAGAACCCGAAGCCGCGAAACCTTCAGTTTTTTTTTTCAACCTTGACCGAATGGAGAGGGGAAAAGAGAGGAAGCTTTCCGAAAGGTCTGGACCTACGGGCTCCGTCGACAAAGGTGGAGAGCGGCATAATGCCGAGTTGCTGGGGCTATTTGACCGTCCACCCGATGCCGAATCCGGGGCCGAGCTGACGGCGGGAAGTGGGTGGTGGCTGGCGGTACGGCCTTTGTGTTTGCTACCATCGCTCATATCCCCTTTGGCAAATCTTTTCCAGTCTTTGTCTAGCGTTGCGATCACTCTCTCGCATAGTTCCGCACCCTGATTGTTTCAAATTCCTGTACGACAGGAGATGTCCGAAATGAAAATAATGACTGCCGTTTCAGCCTCTATGATTAATTAGTATGTATATGTTTGTCATTACAAGTGAGTCCGCGAACTCTCTAGGGTATCCGAGTCCCCAGCCGCCGTGATCTCGATACCGGCATCGTCTATGTTCGACACGACCCCAAGTACACATATGAAAACGACACCCGCATAAAGTCATCCACTATAGTGCATGCCGTAAAGTCATTCCAAACAGAGTGGGACTCGAGTACGCTATGATGACTTGGAGCTCGACTTCCGGGTCATGACCTTCGTGATGGCGTGTCGGATGATAACACCTGCTTTCTCGATATCCTTCCTTGGCAAGCCTGTAGTCAGGCACACCTTGAGCGCTGGCTGGATCTGCCAGCTGTCGTCCTTCGGGTTCAGGTCGTTGGAAATGGGCATGCTCTTGAGGCGCGTAATGAGAACTCCGTTGGCAAGGGCCTTGATGGGCGAGCCACGGTTAGCACCTTTCTTCTTCTGGAAGCTCAAATTTCAATGACTTACCTCATCAACACAGTCTTGTAGTAGTCTTTCTTGGTCCTCTCGTGTGAGCTTGCGCGCAGCGACAACCTCGGCCTTAAGCACCAGCAGCATGATGGGGTTCTCAGGCGAGCTGGTGCAGACGACCCAGTCACTGCGAGGATCCAGCTGTGCCCTCATAGCCTTGGTGTTCTCACGGCACTGGGTGAGGATATCCGGGTTAGATTGCAAAACGCTGAGAGTCTCGCTGGCCGTGACCGCAAGCATGGCTGGCAGTGCAGCCGAGAAGGTGTAAGAAGCTGCCGTGAGACGCTGGTGCTCCACAACATCCTTGGCACCAGCGCAGAAACCGCCACCAGCGCAAAGAGGGCCGGCGAGAGAGCCCGCGATCATGTCTACCTGAGAGGGGTCGACGTTCTGCGCTTCCGTAAGACCGCGACCGGTTCGGCCGAGGACGCCAAAAGACCAAGTTTCGTCGAGGATGATACGGAATCTGTACTTTTCCTTCAATTCAACCTGCATGCATTGTCAGCCAACATTGGTCGCCTGTCGGGTGGCGGAAGTAGCGCCATTACGAGCTACTCACAAGTCTGGGCAGGTCTGCGCTGTCTCCCGTGATCTCGAACAAGCCTTCCGAGACGATGAATCTTCTCGTTAACTTCTTGCCCTTCTGGTCCTTGACCACTTTCCGGATAACTCGCTCGAGGTCGTCCATATCGCCGTGGTTGTACCACTTGATGGTGCTTCGGGACGCCTCCATACCCTTACGAATGGAGTAGTTGACGGCGCGGTCAGCGACAATGATGTCACCGCGCTTGCAGAAGGCGGGGATGACACTCGAGATAGTAGAGAAGGCTTGGGCATAAACAATGCAGGCTTCGGTACCAAGATAGGCGGCGATGTCTGCTTCAGTCTTCATGTGCACGTCCTGAGTCCCGTAGAATTGGGGAGGGCCGCATGGGCCCACGCCGTAGGTGCGCAGCGTCTGGATGGCCTTGTCCTTGATTTGTTCGTTGGCATTGAAGTTATAGAAGTTGTATGAAGCGAGGTTCGTGACAGTGCGTCCGTTTGCGAGCTTGGTCTTGGGGCCGGTCGGTCTGCGCAATATTAGTCAAGTGATCTCGGGCGAAGGATCGTTGACGGGAAAGGGGGATCAGTCGTACCCAACAATCACAGGCAACCTTTCGGCCTCGATCTCCTCGAGAGCAGTTTGAGGAGCCACAAGCGGCTCCGGGGTCCAGTCTTCTACCAACTCATCGATTTCCTAGCCAGCAATGTCAGTGAAAGGCTCGGGGCTTCAGAGTTCACAGTCAAGAGAGTATAGGGCAGGGGGTCGGAGTCCACGTACATCGTCGCGAAGTTTGATGAAATTCTGCTTCTGGGTTGAATAGGAGGGCGACAAGAGGTAGCGGACGAAGAAGATGAAGAGAACTAGCTCAATGCCTGAACGAATGGGATCGTTCTGGTAGCTCGACTGAATGTAACGAATTAGAACGGCTGATCCAGGAACTTTTTGAAAGGCCTCGGAGGCCTCGTGCAGCCAGGCGATCAGCTTCGTTTGGGCCTCGCCTGCGTCCATGATGGCTTGGACGGAAATGCAGAGTAAGAACAATGTAACTCGACCGCAGTGGTTGACTATGAGAAACAGAGAGATGCGAGAGGCGAGTCGACAATTTGACGTGTTGTATCTGCAGAGTGGGTAAAGTTGTGAGGGTAGTCGCGGCCGAAGAGTCCGGACCTGACGGTAGGAGGGAAATGAGGATTACGGGATGGTGCGTTGGACCGTCGGCCAATCCTGGTGCGATGGATGCCCGGGTGCTTTGCGCTCGCTACCCTGAGGTATCCGTACGGAGAGCCCTGGATTGACGGGTACAGAACCAAGGTGCTGCAGTCAAAGAAGCGCGAGACACACGATGATACTGACTTTCTTTCCGGGCAGTGGAGAGGTAGCAAGGAATTATCAAGGTGCCTTGATGAGGGAACCCGAGGCAAGAAATCGGCCAAGTCACAAGTGCGCTCAGGTCGTGAAAATGCGCCAAAATGACAGCACCTCCGACGCGGTTTTTTCCCCGAGCGCGCCCCCTGGCAGTCGATCCTTCCATCTCCTTTCAGGTAAGTTCTGATTGGCCTACAGGGTTCTCTGCCCCTGAGTGCCTGAACTCCTGTGCTTTCGGGTACTTGAATATGTCCCTCTTAAGCGCTTCATACTCGATATTGCATATTCATATAATACACTCCGTCACTCACGGTACCTTATCTCACTTAACATCAACCCATGGAAGTTCTCCGAGGACAAATGCTGTCATCCCTTCCTCGATGGATGGCAGGATAACTCTCATTCGTAACTACTTTTCTCACCATAGTGAGAGGACTAGCCTCCTTAAAATATTCACAGAGCAGGCCCCTTGAACTTAACATCTCTAATCCACAAAGCTACGCACATCCCATGCCACGGTTCATGGACTACGGTGGCCGCGTCACCAAGCTGAAGTCACTTCAAACCCTTTGCACATTACGAATTGATAGGTAGAGCTTTAAGTGAACAAAATGGGACTTGATTATACACCCGTCTAAGGTAGTCTCACTCTTGGCCTTTGGTGATATATGTAGTCTGCAGGCCTTCACAGCCGTGATTCCATGCCAGCCATGTTTTCCCGCCCGTACAAAAAGAGAAATGAATAGGTAGCAGTCGGAAAAGACATAATACACGCCTGATAATGGACATTAAAAACCTGCCGCCGGAGTCTGGGCTGTTCATCCTTCCTCGGAGACATCCCGAGACCGCTTGTGGAACGACGACTCTCTCTACCACCCCCAAATGCGTCTATGATACAACTCGTACAATTAGAAAAGGCGCACTCTCTCCGAGTTGCTGGTCTTGGATGCCTTTGCCGACGATGAAGTCATCGTGAGGTAGGCTCCCGAGTAGTCTGGCGCTCCGGTACCAGTCTCAGTCTCTCCTAGCGTGTTGTCGTTGTTGAGGCTGGTAGGTTGGATCAGGGCCAGGTCCGTCGAGTCCAGAGACTTGAAGATGCTCATAGGGATCATGTCACCAGCGACGGCAGGGCCGATCATGAGAGCCATGAAGAGAATGAACATGGTGAAGTAGAGAATGGCATAGCGAAACACACGCTTGCGTCTCAACTTGGACTGCTTCATCGAGTAGATTGGCGGGCGGATTTGGCGACTATTGATAATTTGTTAGCAACGGTGCAAGAAAGGATCGGGGGAAGGGTGATAGGAATACGTACCCAGGACGAAGCCAGAAGAGCATCATGGAGTGCAGCATGTCAATCTTGGGAACAAGAATGACCGGAAGCATAATGAAGAGGAGGAAGTGACCCAAAACAAAGTCGGCCGCGAACATGCTCAACTCCGTGATCTTGCAGAGGAATTCACGGGCGGGCTGGGAGATCGTGTGCCATCCCATAGAGTACCACTTGCCGGTCCAGAATGCAATGTTCGCCGCGTCCGTCTTCATCTCACGCGTCAAGGTGAGCGAGATAATCAGTTTGAAGATGAAACGTTGGATTGCGACCACGGCGATCATGCCAAGCATAGTTCGGGCGAAATCGAAAGACTCAAGCAGGAACATGACCTCGAAGAAGACAAGCAACATGACCACAGCAATGCCATGGGCAATCGCCGCAAGGACACTACCGAACTTCTTGCAGCACATGCTCAGAAGGGGACCCATAAAGCAGGCCATGAAGAAGAACATCATCAACGCGCCAGCGTTGACTGCAATAGGGGCCAGTGCGACAACTCCGACTCTGATCAGAGAGTTGGTGCGCTTGATCTCCGAAGATGAGGCATCGGGGTTGTTGGTAGCAGAGACACCGGTCTGGGCGTTGATGTACAGGTACGGAATGACGGTGACGACCACGAGAAGTAGAGGGGTAAGAATCTCGCCCCAGAACATATTGGTGATGGCCGCACGGGAAACGTCGGATGACATCTTGGCAGATGGGTCGCCAAGAGCCTTGCGCTTGTAACCTGTAATACGGGTACGAGACAGACGGCAGAAGGCGATCCAGGAGGATGCGTGGGAGCGAGAGTTACCACGGGACAACCATCTCAAGAAGTCGCGGTAGTCGATGAAGAAATCGCTCCAAGCGAACTGATGCGGGTTGTACAGGAAGGGCGAGATAACCAGGGCGAGGAGGGAGATCCAGAAGTAAACGAGTGCGGCTTGCCAGATGGTGACGGTGGCGAAGAGAAGCATCATCAGGAGACGGGACCCGAAGTAGATCGAAGGACCGGCAAAACGGGAGTACAAGACGCCGAAGGGGATGCGAGCAGTCGCAAAGCCACGACCAGTACCAATGTACCGGGCACCGCCAAACGAGAGATCCTGCTGTACCGAATTTGCGTAAATCTGGCAAACGAAGACCTCGAAGAACGGCGAGAGCGAAGAGAACTGCTTGCCAAGACGCTTGGTGGCACGCCAGAAACCTCTCTCAGTCAACTCTTGTACGACCAGCGGCACGAAGGCCAACAGCAACACAAAGATAATGGAGAGAATGCAGCGGTACACCCAATCCATGAGAGCATCGGTGTTCTGGCAACCAGTCGGGAAGAGAGGATCAGTGATAGGAACGTCGCGGTTGTAGTCGCAAGCCTTGGTTTCTTTCCGGAGGGCGCCCAAGCTGAGCAAGCAGATCATGAACATCTGGACAGACAGCATAATGAACATGTTGTTGAGATGGAAACCGGGATGGGCGTAGTAGAAAGAGAGGAAACGGTCCAAAGGCAACTGGGTTCCGAGGTAGTAGTACTCGCGAGAAAGCATCTGCTCACCCATACCAGTTCCAATCTTGGTGGTGAAGTTCAGAATTGAGCCGAAACCCAAATCACGACCCTTACCACACTGGTAGTACTCGCAGTGCTTGATTCTGCCACCTCGCAAGAGGGCGTTCATTCCGGCGTAAATATCCTCGTTGAGATGCAAACCCTTCTGGGCCTTCGAAACACCACCACGAGTCGTCATGAAGATACCATTGAGGAAATCCGGGTGACCGTAATGAAGCTTGCCTCCGATTTGAGCGAGGGTACGGGCGAAAAGGGTACCGAATGTCTGTTCCTTTCCAGCAGCAACGTCACCAAGAATACCAATGTTCTCGGAGAAAATGTACTCGCGAGCACCAAGAATAGCGACAGGGTTGGTCATCTTGCTCTTGACACCAGGAGTGTAGGGGCTGACATTATCAGTCTTCATCTCCTCGAATTCTGCGAGCACAGATCGGATCTTGAGGCACTCCTCGAGGTAGTTGTCCTGGTTGGCATCGATAAGCTGGATGTATTCTCCGCGGTAGAAGATAAGCGAGTGGTTCTGGTTGTCGGATTTGCCGTCTCCCAAGATGGGGTTACCGGAAAGTTGGATGCGGAACTTGGGCTTGCGCATGCCGTTTTCCATGATCTCCGAGTGACCGTCGATGAGGGCAGAGTACAGACGAGGCTCGTCGCCCTCAGCCAGAGGAGGCTCCTCGTCGAGGTAGGCAATCTGAAGATCGGGGTAGGCGCGAAGCAGGAACTCGGCATTCTCCATCTCTTCTTTCTTGAACTTGGCGTAACGCTGCATGGAAACACAGAGCTTGAACTTGCGGCGGGCCATGCGCTCGAGCTCACGCTCGAGCTTGTCGGAGTTTCCACCAAACATTTGGACAACCTCTGGGTTTTCCACGCGATACAAAAGCTTGATAGCTCTACTATAATTCATGAAGCCAGAAATCGTGCGATACAAGGTCTGGAAGCGAAGAGATGCCCAGATACGGGTTCTGAGAGTGTACTCGGGGGCGGAAGATTTGAAACCAATGCAGTAGAAGGGCAAGTCGTCGATCTTGCTCTTGGCGGTGTCCTTTTCGTTCTTCTCGTTTGTGTTGCCGTCGCCATTGAATTGCGAGGTCTCATCAGCCAGAATCTTTGTGTCCTTGACGAAGCAGTCCCATTCGTGCGGATGAAGCTGCTTGAGGTACTCGAGCAATGTGACGCGAGAGTAGGGCTCATCCTCGCGAATAATCTCGCGCAAAGAGAGCAGGATCTTTTCGCTGTAATGGGGAATGAGAACGGTGAAGGTCGGCATGTTGTCGACTGGCACAGGCTCCGGGATGGGAGTCGACAGCGATTGGGCGAAGAAAGAAAGACGTCTCTCGGCTTCGCTGTCGGTGGGGAAGAACTCTGTCTTGAACGAGTGATCTTCCTGAGAAACGAAGAACGTAGGCGCTCTCAACGTTCTCTTACCCTCTTGCTCAGAAGGAACCTGGTGGTAGAGAAGCTTCTGGACGTGGTCGATGGCCAACAGATGTTCTCTGTACATGGAGATGACGATGGCGTTCCACACCTGAGAGATGAGCACCTTTGGCTTGTACTTGATTTCCATGTCGCCAGTAGCAAGAATCTTGGAGTAGATACGCTTGGGCAAGCGAGAGAAAATGTTTCTCCAAGGAGTCCAGATGGAAGAACCAATGTAGAAGGATCGGGCAATGGAGAAAATCGCATTGACCAAGACATACCACAAGTACGTGTCAAGGAAGAAGAAGATCAAATCGGTGAAGGCCATCAGAGCCAGAAGAACGTACGGCTGCTTCTTGCACAGAACATCTCCAATGATCTTGTCGCCAAGACAATCGATCTGCATGATGGTGAGGTATCGAATAGGATCCCTGAAGGACAAAGTCAGGTAGACGTAGGATTCTCCGAATTTGGCACCGAAGACGGCGACCCATAGGAAGTAGGACATGGCCATGTCGTTGCCCTTCAAGCGTGGGTAGCTTGCGGTGAATGTCTGACTGGCAACGTACTTGCGCGAGTTCTTGGTCAGGTAGCTTCCGAATAGGCCGCCGAGCGGCATAACCGAGAAGAAGATGAAGGTGAGGATTGCAATGATGAACTGCACAATGGCGAGGATCTTAGCAATCTGCTCATTGGGGTTCGGAAGCACAAAGACATAGACGAAGGGCGCGACATTGATGACCAGAATCAAGATCAAGAATAAGAGACGCTTGGTTAAGTGCTGCGCGCCGGCCCATTTGCGAGGCACGTACGCCCACTCGGCCAGGGTAGCCAGAACCTGAATGAGCGCGGCGATCGTGCCACCGAATCCAACGATAGAGAAGTTCTGGGCCGTCGACGGCTGCTGGTTGGCTTGTTGCTCGTACGAAGGACCGACGACCAAACTGGGAGAGTTGTATGAAGTGTAGAACCAGAACATGGTCAAGTGAATGATCCAAATGCGGTTGAAGTTAACAAGCAAATGGAACCATGATCGAGTCTCCTTATACGTCTTGAAGAAGCACTTCTTCCAGTTGATGTCCTTGAACTTGAGGTAGCGCTCGGCAGGAGGAACGTCGACCAACTTGGACTTGTCCTCAAGGACGATCTTCTCGATTCCCTCGGGGTACCAGAAAAGCTGGTTGCAGTCGTCGTATCCGATAACCTTGTCGTGATCACGCTCACGTCGCACGTAGACGCCATCGGAGATTTCGTAGCCCTGGTCTCTGCAGTACTGGTAGATGGGTGTAATGACGTTGTTGAGGAAAGTGAACTCCTCCACAGGCTCCACCAGGTTCTGACATGCGGGAGTGTTGAGGTAGTCGTCGGCACACTTGAAGATGAAGCACAAGCACTCGGGCATGAAGCGAACCTGGTTGGCTTCACCCCAGCAGAGCAGGTACAAAGCAAGCTGGCGAACGCGGTCATGCTGAGACATGCGGTTCATGCGAGTCTTCCAGCGGTACTCGGCAGCTTCGAGAGAGTTGTCGCCCTCGAGATCGTCCAGAGCCTCGGCCTCGTTCTCAGCTTCACCCTTCTTCTTCTTCTTGTTCTTGGCCTTGCGGCGCAGCCCCTTGCCCTTCATATTGGCGAAGCCGACTGCGTCATCCAGGTCCAAGTGGGCGGCGAAGTACCACTTGCGGTAGTTGGCATTGTCTCCACCAATGTAATCGGCATGGAGAGACAGCAGAGCCTGATTAGGGGTCATGCGGGAAGCTCTAGAGTCTAAAAGAATCATGAAGTGGTCGTACATGTTGCGCATGCTGTCCCGCTGGAATCCGAACTTGGCACAAAGATCGAGGAAAATGTCCTCAATCTCCTCCTTGGACAGGGGGATTTGAGCATCGGCGCTCCAGGCAGGGTACGGCTCGCGAGAAGCAGCCGACATCATGTTGGCGTAGTCCATGCCGTAGTTCGGAGTCGAAGCCCCGGAAGAGCGGTTGCCGCCGTAAGAGATCTGGGAGGAAGGGGGTCTGAATCCACGAGCACCGCCCTGATCATAGCTGTTGTAACGTTCGTCGCCGCGGCCGTAGTAGTCCATATCGGCAGCGCGAGCCATGTCGGATCTCATGGTGAAGTCGCTGAATGTCTCGGAGTCTTCCTCGGAGCCCTGATGGCGTTGCCCACCAGCGTGTCCCTGGTTGTAGTCCTGATCGTAGTAGCCATTGGGGTTGTTGTTGTTATTGTCATAGTAGCCGTCCTGGTACTGCTCGTTGTTGTCGTAGTATCCACCATCCTGGTGGTAGGCATTGTTCGGGTCGGCATTGTAGTAGCCCCTGGAGAGTATAGTTAGCCCAATCCTTCAATTGGAGTCGGCGAAGACGAAGAACATACGACTCATCGTAGTAGCCATCACCACCTTGCTGGGGGTGAGCACCGTGGGCGTCGTAAGCACCATGCTGATCATAGTACTGCTGGTCGTCCTGGTAGTAGGAATCGGTCTGCTGAGTTCCGTTTCCTCCATGGCCGCGACCCTGTTGTTGGCCGTAGCCGTCATCGTAGTCCTGGTGGCCTCCGCCACCAGCACCACCGGCTGGATATCCCGACATTCTGAAAATCGATTATCTAGCAGAACATAAGAGTCAGTACGGATGGGTCGATACTATTGCAAGCCACATCCATTGGTAGGCGGGGCTGTGAAGAGAGAGCAGAAGGGTGTTGGGGAAGAGGAGAGGTTAGTTCACTAACCGTCCAAAAGTCATCAGGGAGGATTCTCGAGATGATTGTGGTATGATCAGTGGAAGGGCTGACGATGGTGAGCCCAAACTGATGTGGCCGGCACAACAAGAGTAGATAGCGACAGTGATTTGGATTGCAAAGTCGTAGACAGTCTAGTGGCTCGGCGGCGGGAGGTAGTTAACCCTTGCGGTAGAGGAAGGGGGCTGCGGGAGCACGGCAAGGCCGACTGGCGTAGTTGGCTTGGTGATTGTTCCTTTGGAGGTGGTAAAACCGTAAACCAAAGGGGTTGGGCAAGGTTGGCGCCGGATACAAGACGCGTTGGACTGCTCGGGAGAGGAGAGCAAAGCACGACCTCTTGCAGTAGATCGAAAGGCTTGGCCGGCTCTGGAGAAGACGACGAAGCGATTGACTGGTGATGTGTAATACTTTTTTTTTTGTTGTTTTCAAATCCGCGACTGCCCAGGGAGGCCGTCTCACAAACGAGCGTGATGAATTAAGGGTAGAAAAGGCGCAGGTGAAGGAGGAAAGAAAAGGGGTGGACGGAACGCGAAGTGTGGAAGGTGCGAACCTGTTGTGGTGTGGAAGAAGGTAAAAAAAGGGTGAGGTCGATCTGAAGCAGCGGGAGAGAAGAGGTTGGGTGGAGGAGCAGGAGGTCGAGGGAGTGGATGGAAGTGACAACGGGCCTGTTGGTGCTAAGGTAAGAGACGACAGGCTAAGGAGGACGGTACCTTTACGAATACACAAGTAACAACCCACGCCACAATGCTTCAAAAAGGGGGAGGCGGATGGATGGATAGGTGGATGGATGGGCGGTTAAGGGATAAGACGGGGTGTGCAGCACAGTGGGAGATAGACACAAGGAGACACCCGACCTCACTTTGGATCCTTAGCTGGGAGGGAACCACAGCCTACAGGAGAGGGCAGACCTATGGATTACTATCTAACGAACGGCACAACAGACAAGAGAGAGGGACGGGAGTCTGGCAGGCACAGATGGATGCACAACTGTGAAAAAGGAGAGGGGAGTTATCCCAGAACCAAGCAAACCATGTCCGGTCTCCTTTCCCTTCCTGCTCTGCTCCATAAGTCCCTCTCTCAGTGTTCGTACAGTGCACAACAAGTCGCGCCGGCAGCTATGTATGCACCAAAAACAAGACAAAATCAAAAAATAAATGGAAAAGGAAAAGGAGGAGAGACACCCCCCTCACAATCCTAGACGGCCCGTCCTTGAACGGCTGCAGCAAGCAGGAAAATCTAGAACAGGGATGAGTCCACACAGGGAATCTTGTCTACTTGCACAGTACACAGGAAGAGTCAAGAGGACTGCAGCAGCAAGGCAGGCATGAATAGTACCTACCTTACGGATTGATGAACTACGGATTCACTCACAGGCAGGAGCAGTGCCTTTGAAAGCGCCACCAGAACTGGACCAGATTCAGACATGCCGCCCAGTCGAAGAATAGGAGAATAGACAGGGCTTGGTGATGATGAAGGTGACCCACCTATCGTCAAGGATCGACCTCGCCCAAGGAAGTAAGGTACCTCATCCAGGCACAGGATAATACCACAGATAAGGTACCTACTGCGCATACCGCGTATGCAGGCGGCAGCAGCATCTTGAAAGTTGGAACGCCTTAATAGGGATTGCGGGACTTGTTCCTGCCTTGTCTTCTGTTCTTCCTTCCCGTCTCTTCTGTGAGGTGGTCAATGGCAGGTGAGAAGTCTGTCTCTCTCAACTTCCCAAGCTACGGTTATCTCTGAAGTATTAGGTTCTTCTGAGTTTTCCGGCAGGAAGGCGTGGCTGTGCGACTGCATTCCTGCATGTTGACTGGTCAGATGAAAAGAACAGACAAGTTGAAGGTCCAGCTGGGCAAGGAGCCGGGGCAAACGGCGTGTCGTGTCTGTGGGCGGAAAGAGTGGGATGTCCTGGCCAGTCAAGCTAAGGATGGGTAGGAACGACCTGGAGCAGTGGAGGTACGGAGTACCTACCTTCCCATGTCATCGCACTGTGTCAAAAGGCACGTTCCTCGAGAGGGTGGAGAATTACGATGGACATGGGAGGGGGCTGGTCCCGGCAGGAGGGTGAAGTGCAGGCCTGCAGCGGTGCCAGCTTTTCTAACCAGCCGTGCGGCGTGTGCCAGCCTGCCAGCAACTGCACTGCTATCGTCATTGAGTTTTGACTGGCAGTGACAGTGCCAGACTCAATGCCAAATTCAAGGCGAGAAAACTCCCGTCACCTCCACTCCGGCTTCAAGGCTCAGACCTCCGACCTGCCACCTGCACCCGACAGGGGCTGTGTACAGTAGAATTGTCGGGCCAAGGAAGGAGACGATGGACATCCAATGTCATTGGATGCGAATTGGCTTTTGGGGGCACGACTCCACCACAGAGGAACGTCAAACACCGCCCTCACTTGCCCACTCACAACTCTGGCTTACTCACCTCGCTCAGCACTGTGCTCTCACGGCACTCTTCACTCACTCCTACCTTGAAGCTACGCGTACAGATACAGGTGCTGCTATTCATAGCCCAGGTGTGAGTGTCTCTTCATTTCCATGTATCTAGATACAGACTTTTGTGTGTTCATTCAACCCTCACTTCTCAATCGACATCCCCCCTCAGTCATCACCCATATCCCCAATCTAAAGACAGCTTCACTCATTCAGCGAGTAAGCAGGCTTCACTACGGATACAGAGCGACTGGGTTGAAGTCACATTGCATCCATACGCGACACGGCACCCAGCCATTTTCAAAACGAATAGTGAAGGTCACTTCACGCGTCACCATGGGTTGGCACTTTCAATCCTAGCAAATATGATAGTCTAGAAGCCTGAAGGAATCGCATCTCGTTATCCGTGTTTGTACTACGCAGAATCGTTATCTGTCCCGCAGTCCTTGGCAGCTGGTACGGAGTAGCTGACTTCAATGTTCATGGGGGCACTCCCTCGGCCGTCACCCATGTCTCCATCGGATTATCAATCCTCTCTTTCCCTCTCTCTTGAGACTCTTCTTTCCCTTTCGATTGGTTGTGGACAAATGTCTCAACGAGAGGGAGAAGTTAGAACGGGCTGAGCCTCTCACGGGAAAGGGGCAACCGACCCGCGCAACAGGGGACGCTACTGCGTATCTGAATCCTTGGGTTTCCTTCTAGAGCAAGGCCGGGCGTTCCGGTACTTGCTGCTAGGTAATTAACAGCCAGGGCAGGGGTCGACTCAAGCGTGTCAAGGTCCTGTCCAGATCACGACCGAGATCCATGGGGATTGGGCGACCGAACCTGGCACGCCTGGGTGAGGGTTCGTCTCGTCGCGGGTGCGTCTGACCTCTCAAACCTGTCCTTCACACAGTTCTCGCACCGCCGCCTCGCCAAAATGGGAATTGGGTTTTCCAGCCAGCAAAATGCTGCCCGTCAAGCCCGTCTGGCGGATTACTCAGGAGACTGGAGATTCTGCCTCCCTCTCGGCCCGTCGCGGTTGCCGTTAACGCCGTATCGATCTTCGAAGGTTCAATACGAGTTTGGACGCGTATATCGTCTACGAGCTAGCGAGAATAATAAGAAGCAAGGTGGCGATCCTAGGATATCATCGAGAGCATCCTGTTCCCGAGATCCCGTCAACGGTCAAACTCGTCTCGCTCCGCACCTTGTCATTCTCCCCTTGACCCCGACCTCAGATCATCCTTTCCGAGAACGATTCGAACCAGACCAAAGCAAATAGACGCATGCTTCTCAACTTCTCCGACGGCATATCCACTTCAATCCATGGACCTTGTAGACTTTCCTTTCACCTTCACCTCGTCTGCCATTACGGCTGTCACAGACTTGCAGCAGCCACATTGTCTGCAACCCTCGTGCGTTTTCCGAGCCACAACGGTTGTCCCCGTCATCCGGCCTCAGCCAAGGCTCTAGAAGGCTGAAGGGTTAGCAACACACACAGACTCTTGCCGATGGTCGTGGGTGGGCAGCCGATGTCCCCCCGTCTCAGTCATTGCAGCTGCGCCTCGGTGGGCTCGTTCTACTGTGTACTCCGGTACTGCAACTGCAACACAAGACAGCTCTAGGAGCATCTGTTCTATCTCTCTCGCATACGGATAGAGTTGATAAGGCCGTTGCTCGCTCTGACCTTCAGACTGAGCGAGATGTCAGCTGCAGCTCGCAAGCAGAGACAGAGGCGGACTTCAGCACACTCTGACCCCTTGCATCGGAGATCGGATTGATCGCAGGTTGGAGTCATGGTCAGTGAGTTATCGGATATGCCGCTCGACACCAAGTACAGACAAAGTTTGGTGACGTGAGTTGACTGTCACTGCGGCCGCCCGCCCAGAGTAACTGGTATATCTCAGTTGTCGCTGGCTACCTTATCCGCGCTACATCGTGAATAACACGAGAAGGGCTGCGTGTCTCTGCTGGTACACGAGCCTTGTCAATCCTCCAGAGTCGCTAGCTCATAATCATGCTGGCTGCACTTCGTGTCTGTTGGTTGCCAAGTGGCCTCACGCCGACAAAGGATGCGTTGGGTTTGCCACCGCTGCACCAGCATGACCGAACTGGATGCACTTTGGCAGTCCAATACGCAAACACGCAGACAGACGTACAAATCCCGAGTGCCTGCGGCCAACACATTGCCTGCATCCTGCCTTAGTGTGAACCACTGAACCCACCATTGATCTATCTTCGGATACTCACTCTTCGCACTGTCCATGTACATACACGGTAGAGAGGAGAGCCATAAGAGTGTTGTCGCGTCTGCTGATTTTCATGCCCCCAGGCCAGGGACGCGTCGTTTTGGTGACTTTAGTAGGCGGCCCGACAGCAGATCAGCACCGCTAGGATATAGGATCTACAACCGTCGACACTCGACAGCAAATGGCTGAACTGGATAATGGGACAATGCCGTGTTGAACTCGGGATGATCAGTGGTCGAAATCCCTAGATTCTCGCCGTGGCAATTGCCCAGTCACACGCATGGCATCCGTATCTGTACTCAGTCGCACAAAGTGCTCGAAACTTGCTTGACAGTCACCCCAGAAAGAACGCAACGTGAGTGAACTCACAAAAGCATGTACCCTGAGCTTGAGGTACATAAGATGGTATAATACTACCTTACAGGCCCATGGTGGCATGGTGGTGCCAGTGGAATGACGACAGTTGTGCCGAGTGCGAAATTTGCCCCAGAGGAAAGGCGATGAACGATTTGTCGATTTGTTTTCTATTTCGATGCACAAACTTCAAAGTGCTATGGAGACCCATCCGCGCTTAATGGTCCACTGTTTATTTTATGAGCGGCCTCCTCTGTCAAGATGTATTCGTATATCCGTATATTCGTACTGTGTGCAGTGCTAGTAAGCTGAATGAGTTCCTCCCCCACTTCGTGGATTTGTCTACATGGTTCTGCTTGTTCTGAATGGATGTAGAATAGACGCAAGGGAAGCTCTGTGTATGTATATGCACACTCAAATACCCTCAGAGGTGACCGCAACAGCACGAAAGGGATTCTACCATTATGTTGCTCTCAACATCCGTGCATCTATTGAAATTGGGGCGTTCCGGAGGATTTGGAGCCTGGTTCTGCCTGGGTCAGAAACCTGGAGCCTCTGGAGACTGGAGGGGAGGCGGGAGAGTGGGGGCGAAAGGTGGGTGGGAAAGCGGGCGTGGAAGGCTGGCGGGGCTAATAATCGAAGCCGAAAAGGAGGTCTGCAGTATGAGTGTGCACACTGGGAAGGAAGAAAAAAGATGCGCCAACGCTAACGATAACGAAATGGGTGGGAAATCCAGCCTGAATTGGACGCGGGCGCGATTGTGGATGTGTTGTTCGGATGCAGGTACCGGCTTTAGAACGAGTCAATCAGAGTCTTGGAAAAACACCACCATCATCTACGGAGTATCTTATGGCACACTATCCGTAGTATGGTAGGGAAAGCACTTGGATGACTCACCGAGCAACAAGATTCAAACAAGGCGCAGTGCTTGTCTTGGCACCGGGTTCTCGCAACTACCTCTTGCCCGCCGCTCCTCATCATTCGTTCTTTCCCGACTATTTCTTTTCTGAGGCGGATAAATGCGTATGGATTTACGAATACCTATCTTACTCCTCCGTACGGATATACGAATCTTCAATCTCTGATGTTCCGCACGGTCCACGATGATGCTGTCATACACACGTCCCCCAACCCACTTGGTTCGAACAGAAAGAGAGAAAAAACACCACTCTGAACCTCCATGGCATTTTCCGGCATGCCTAGCGGATCGACTTTTGCCCTTTGCGAACGATAGCGCAACACACCAAAATGTCAGCTAATCCCCATTTTCTACCATGCTAATACCGGTACGGAGTAGAATCCACTGCAAAGCCGGATTCCGAGTCTGCGCAACGATCTCGATCGGAGGGGTGTCCGTCCGTTCGCCTTTTCCTCCATCACTACCAGATGGGCAGAGGTCTTGTCCACCGTCCACGCATCCCAATATCTCACAAGTTGTTGGACTTTAACGATCCGGCAGGATGTGCTTTCGGGCTGCCTCCGAAATTGCTATGTACTTACCTACGGAGTATACGTACGTCACTTTGACTAGCTAACGGCAAATCGACCATGCTAGTCTGCAGTCTTTGAGGGGTTGGTTTTCAGTCGGTTTGTTGTACGTCCTGAAGCAGATGGTCCTCGCTGTATGCATTTTGAACCGTTGCAGAGATGGGCATACCATACAAAAGCCCACTGCGATCTAGTTGTAGCAATGCCAGGCATTATCGCCGCAACTCGAATTCGGTCGTGGAGCAGATCCCATTCCCCAGTTACTGCACATGTACAGCTATCGACCTCTAAGGAATCTCGAGCATGTTGAGCGGCCAACAGCATCAGCGTCAGCATCGGCGCCTGGGATGGGCTACGGTTTCATGCTAGATCCCGCTTCAACTTCCCAAGTCCCAGCCGGTGCTGGTGGCTTTCGTGGCGCAGCGGACAACGGGTTCGATGCCCGTCCTCATAAAGCCAGAATTTCTTTTTAGCAACGGGCTTCTCAAAGTTCCAGATGGTCCTTCCTTTGTTCCGCCGCTGCGGACAGGGGCCAGATAAGACACAACATCCACACAATCCGTCTGTTTCTTATTCTTTGTCTCGCAATGCTAGCACCGTGCCGACGCTGTCAGCACTGAGCATATATGTAGCCGGCGTTAGATGTCGTCCGGACGCTCCTTTTTGGCTTGGAGAGTCTTGACACGGCAATTAGGAATAAGATTGCTAAGCAATCACTCTGTAAGGTAGTAAGGGCAGAATTTCAGACTCGAGTCTGTTCTCCTTATGCCATACTCCGTACCGCGCGGCCTTATTCTCCACGGGCAGCATCTCCCCCATTTCCTTTCTCTACCTGCCTACGGATACCTTATTACGGCGTGCATCTAGACTCCCGAAGACTTCGGCAAGAAGACAGGAGTCTCGGGACGCTGGCGACCTCCATTGACGTGCGGGTCTCATCTTGTTTTCCTGAACAATGCACGCTTCCATTTGGTTGGGTCCCCCTCCGTGCCACACAGTACTTTATCTTTGGTGCAGAGAGATCAAATTTCCGTGCGTGCCGATTGCCTGCTCAGAAGCGGTCCGGTGTTTTGACACACCCATTCCCCCGTCCCTGATCGACCGCTGCATTACAGGCATTACAGGACAATCCTGTCGCATCTTCCACTGTCCTTGGTAGATCTCATGGCGACCAGCCTGTAAGACTCCGCGGCGGCATCTTTCGCGACGCTGGGCTGGCTATCAAAGGTCGGTGTGCTCCAAGCATTTATTTAGTGATGGTCCTGATGGACAACTCTGTAACGTATTCTGCTGTTCCGTCCTGGGCTGTGCAGTATCGTTTCTCGAATGCGTCAAGCTTCAGCTTTGCAGGGGTACCTGGGGCCTGTCAATTCAGGACTAGCCTCGAACGGCCATTCTTGGTCCGAACCATGATCTGAAAGCTCCTTGACAGTTGATGCTCTGACGGGAGACTACGGCTAGAGCTCTTTAGTAGAAGCGAACAAGTTGAAGATACCATGTTCAACGCAGAGCTTCATTATCAGAGTGATTCTCAATTTCCAGCAAAAGGCTCATCAGGTTTCTCATTTCACCTTACCCCCGGTATGTATCTAAGCGGTACTCACCACCTCATCTAAATTTGTCACGTGTCTGCATGCCAAAGCTTTCAAGTCACGTGCCTAGCATCCTCCATCAGCTTGATTGGGCAATCTTCCAGAATTGGCCATTCCACTTCCAGCGAACGGTTGCCCCTCGCAACGAAGAGACATGCACCGATCTACAAGGCGGCTCTGCAATACTTTCTTGCAATGTCAAGCCACACCCAAGCCAACCAGACTTGGAGAGAAAATCTGACTTACAGCTATAAGCGACGATTATTTCACCATCATGACCGGGTACGTCGACTTTGCCTCGTCCAGTGAGGACGAATTCCCCGACCTAGATGCCGTCCTGCAGAGAAGTAAACGATTTCGCAGGCCGACGAAAGCACCTGCACAGACAACGACCACCAGCATTGATAGTGACGACGATGCTTCACCGTCGAGACAGCTCGAAGAGGAAGCTCTTCAGTGGAATGAATCGAAGTTGAAAGACTCCGGTGTCGGGAAATCAGCGGTCAAGGCTGCGCCGCCGACAGTCCGACGTCGAAAGCTTGGTGGAAAGGCAGACAACCCCTTGTTGAGGTCATTCGGGACCTTTTCGTCGAGAAATGAGGGCCAGAACCTCTTCGATATTCCTGCCAAATCCAAAGAGGTGCCTCGCGTAGGCGTGAGGGAGCTGCGTTTTAGAAGTCGGGACGCAACGCCAACGGGGACTTCATCATCAAAGTCAGACGACGAATCAGACGGTAGCACGAACGAGCAGACTGAGATTACCGAGGCCGACATATCTGAATTCTTTGGGGATTCCGCATCAGAGATCGATGACGATAGTACCCCGACACTCTTTGGCAATGACTCTACGGCCTCGAGAGCTCGTGGTCCAGTATCGGGCCGCAGTCGGGAGATAACCGCACCGAGACAGAAGGAGCACCAGCCAGTCACGAAACCTGCACCAGAAGTCGACTTCCCAAAACCCAAGCCATCCAGTCAAAGCAGGCCTCGACAGATCACCAAACCGAAGGAGCGAAGCACCGAGGGTGTGCCTGGGAAGAAAACGACACGGCCACAGCTAGCGATTGTAGATCTCACTGACGATATGGCGGATGCTCTTCGCCGGCTAGACATGTAAGAGCCATCTCGTAAGTGGCATGATGACCATACTAACACCATGATGCAGCACAGCCGAACCACCAAAGAAGCAGAACAAGGCTAGAAGAGATGACGCTCGACCAAAAACCCCGCCATTGACACCACCGAGACCATCCAATAAGTCGCTGGTATCTCCCAAGAAGCTCCCAGGTATTCCAAAGACACCCCATGGACCTGGCATGGATATGTTTTGGAGTCAGGAGTTCGTGGATGAGTGGAACGAGGAGCACTCGCCCAAGAAACTGGTCTTGCCTCCGGTCCAAAGAAGTCCGGCGAAAAGTCCCAAAAAGGCAAAGGAACAGAAGACAGCTACGGCCAACCGGAAGGAAAGCAAGAAGGCGTTCGAGCAGAGGAAACACGACGTCGCGCAGGCCTTCCTCCAGGAACTTGACGAAACCATCACTCTGGGCAAGCTGCAGTCCCTGGCCGAGTCCACGGGAGGAGTCAAGATCCAATGGTCGGCCAAACTCAACACCACAGCAGGAAGAGCGAATTGGAGGCGCGAAACTATCCGCACCAAGCACGCCGACGGGTCTGAGAAATCAGTCACACACAAGCATCATGCTTCCATTGAACTCGCGGAGAAGGTCATTGACGACGAAAACCGTCTTCTCAATGTTGTCGCACACGAATTCTGCCACCTGGCCAACTTTATGGTCAACGGCATCACTGGCAACCCGCACGGCAAAGAATTCAAGATCTGGGCGGCCAAGTGTTCCCAGAGGTTCGGGGACCGGGGCATCGAGGTGACGACGAAGCACTCGTACGAGATCGATTTCAAGTACGTGTGGGAGTGCACCGAATGCGGCCTCGAGTACAAGCGCCACTCCAAGAGCATCAACCCGGAGCGCCATAGGTGTGGCTCCTGCAAGGCGCAGTTGAAGCAGACGAAACCGACGCCCAGAGCCGCCGGGAAGCCGTCCGAGTATCAGCAGTTCTTCAAAGAGCAGATGAAGGTGGTGAAGAAGGAGCACCCTGGGAGTCCACAGAAGGAGGTGATGAAGATCATTGCAGAGCGGTGGGCAAAACGAGGTGGTAGTGCCCCGGCGACGCCCGACTCGGAGGCGGATGTGAACAAGATTGGGTCTCAGCTGGTAGATTTGACGTTATAAGAGGAGGGCATGAGGAAGAGGCGTTCAAACTAGGCAGGATTCACGTAGCTCTCGCTCATCGCTTCAAAGTTAATCACCACCACTCGTGGGTTGCTCAATTTATACCCAGTGGCCGGGAATACCATCATGATAAGCATAAGAATGCCATCATCAATAAAAGTGAACTCGTCTGGGTCCATTGAGTGACATTAAAACAAGCACATAGTAGCTGCCCAGAGCCAAGCTACTTGTGCCGAAGTCATGTGTAGTTGCCCGAGCGCTTCCATACACTCATTTGCAGGTCTATATGAAGTGTCTGAAAGTGCGTCGTAAGCAATCTGCATCGGTTGAGAGTCACTGTCTCAATCTTCTTGCTTCAAGTAAAACTTCATCCAGACCCAAGACAAGTTCCTTCTATACCGCCCAAAGATATGGATACGGTGCCCTAAAACTATATTCATTGTTTAATATGCTTCACTCCCGGTGTATTCTTTGATGAATATACTCTGAGAGATATATGACTTGACACGGAAGGATTAAGGAACGCGATAAGCTTACCTTGGGAAGACCGCATCCTAGAGGAACTGTTCCATACAGCTAATCGCCACAAGCACAGCACCGACTTTTCGGGTGCCTATGGACGCCCGTCTCACTGTCGGAAAGGCGCTGTTGCGCCTACATGTTAGAGAAAGATTTCGAAAGCTGCCTTGACGTCAGCACATTAGAGTATTTATACTCCCTCCTGCTGGCTGAGTGCTGGGTCTACGAGGAGATTGTGGAAGTCCTCGAAGAGCCTTTAGGTTTAAGGAGTGGCATATCTGGCCGGGAAGGGGATAATCATGAAGTTGTTATTCAGGAGGGGAGAGAGAGCACGAACTGGTTGACTGGCACCCTGTTTTCTTGTCTTCCATCGGTGTGTCTTTCTATTGCAGGCAAGATGCCTATCAAGTGTTCTACCCTTTGTCGAATGTAGAGGGCTTCAGGGTTAAGCACAACCCTTCGTGTTACTCCGATTGTACACACTAGAATCTCATGATCGTACATCAGCAGCGACAATGGCATCTTTGATCAAGATGAAATGATCTTCATTCGCCTGTTAAGTTCTAATATCAAGATGAATCTTATTTCAGGGGCTTGTTTCTTCAAAGGTCAGGGAATTACCTGTTTTACAAGTAACGCTTTATATCTCAAGTTGAAACCGTATATGGGGAGTGAATCGGTAGGTGATGAGGACGTTGTTCATTCCTTGGGCGGATGGATACCACGCACAGGGGTCCAGGGAAGCTTCGCAAGCCGTAGGAAAGGGTGACATTCCACTATACACAAGGTATCACATGTTCAAAGTGGAATGATGACGTGAATTTCGCCGTTTGGTAAATTACCAAGGTGTAAGAGACAACGCATTATTTTCCCGCCTTGTGAACAACATACTGGGGTCCAAAGCCGTTGTCAAAGTCTGCGGTACCGATTGTCGAGGAATCAGGTTGGCAATCATTAGTAAGGTGGTAGCAAGTGACATGCTTCTGTTTCTTGCGCGAGATGGCCACCAAACTATGACATCTTCAACTCGTGTATATTTGTCGATATACCGAGGACGAGTAGTACGGTACTTATGGCTTGCCGGCTCAGCTGTCATATCGTATGTACGTGTAGATCAGCAATCGATCGATCATCGATGAATAATGGTACTCATATCTAATAGCTCTCCACATCCACATCGGCAGTGGTCGAAACAATCAGAAATCAAAGGAGAATACTTGGATATAGACAATCATAAACTTCACTTTAAATTTTTTGATATCATGATTCTCGGCATATGCTAATTCAACCAGTAAAACCTAAAGAACATAAGAGATGGCGTGGCTATCATCTCGCATCATCGTCAACTTTCACCATCCTCCCTCCTCGCCTTGACGCTCCTGGCGGGAAGAAGGAAATACCCCAATCTGTCAACTGCTTTTCGTGGGGTGTGTATCTGCCCCATAATCACCACTTCCATCCGTCTTCCACTCTGAGGATGACCCTTCCTTCTTCCCCTTTTCTCTCATCGAACCCCTATCCTCATTCTCCTTCTCTCTCAAACCTCCTGGAACAGAGTCCAGTCCTTGACCTTGAACGTCTCCCAAATCCGCGCAGCATACTCAACCGCATCCCCAATCAACTTTCCCTGCTTACCCAGCTCCAAATCAACATCAGCCTCATCATACTCGCCCTTGATATGCGGCACATTAATCGTCACCAAAATATCAGTCGACTCCTTCTCAAGCCTAACAAGCGTAAGAATAATAGCCGTAAAATCAGGCGCCGACGACGACGACCTCGAGGAGGAAGAAGGCTTGGAAACCTGTGGGGTCTGCGTCGCGATGAGGGTGTAGGCTGGGATATCGGTGCTGAGCCGCGAAAAGGAGGTCTCGGTGGTGTTCCACACCTTGACGGTGTCAACGTCCTCCTCGCCGACGAGCTCCTCGAGGTGCGTCGTCAGGGCGCGGCCGTCGATTTCGGGGCTGGAGCCGGCGGGGCCGACGCGTTCTGTGATGTCAAAGATTATGCTTGTGAAGCCGTCCGAGTCGATCCAGACTTCTTGGTTGTCGGGGACCTCGCGGAGTTTGCTATTCGGGAAAGGTGTGTCAGTGGGAAGGAACTGAGCAGGGCTTCTTGGGAGTTTGGAGAAGAGCGGCAAGGGGAGGTGAGGGATACGTGGGAGATAGAGTTACAAGACTAACCTGACGTCGGCGAACTTGTCGGGCAAGTCGCTGACCAGAGCGCCGCCGTAGAGGGGGGTGCTTTTGTATCGGGTCATGGTGTCGCTTTCGGGAACGGGAGAGGTCTGTCGTGACTGAATGAAGAGTTGCTGCAATAGGATAACTTGTCCTCCTTTGTAGAATGGGCTTCTTCGTTGATGTTGTTGTGAAGATATACGGGGCTGGCGCAAAGGTTGCGGTCGATGAAGTTTACAGTATGTAACCTGATGGAGCTGGTCTGGCGGGGGAGGAATCAATCAGGGCGCGGGCGGGACGGGGCTGGGTATCACAAGAAAGTTACTGTAAGAAGAATGCCACTTGAGGAGGAAACAACGCTCTTTTCTGGTCTGACTGCCCGCCTCGCCTTATGTTGGCTGCCTTGCTTGCAGGTGCCGAGAGCACCAGGGTTTCTGTTCAGTCATTCCAAGGTGGGGTTACGTCGGCTTGGGTAGAAAAAAAAAAGGACCTGGCGTTTGCGTAGCACCTTCATAAGGAAGGGTATGACGATGATGGTGCCCGGGATCAGGTCTCGAGGTAGGTCACTCGTGCAGACTGCAGCAGCCCCTTCAGCAACTCCGCGCCACAGGCTGCGCTGCGCTGTGCTGTTGTTGGTCGAGTCGCTCTCTTCCCAGTGCCGCGCGCACCGCCCACTGAGCTGATGCGCTGTTCAATCAGTTCAATTACTACTTAGCAAAAAGGGCACTGCACAATGCAAAATCCGTTGCAAAGAAAAAGCGACAAGTAGGTTCCATTCAATAGACGTTCAAAAACCCGAAAAACAAAAATTCGAACCTGAATACTTCAGATGAGGGTGTGCCAAAGATTGATGGAATGGAGTCTGTTGGGCCATCCAACGGTCACATCTGGTAAAAGGCAAGAGGTGAGTTCGATAGGAGGTCCCACTCCGACATTTTAGAAGTTTTTTGCTCCCCAAGTACCCTACGCCTTTCTACCGGTCCCCGGTCGCAGTAGTAGCGCGCCGAATGGACCCCACACAAGCTTCCTCAGCTTCCGTATCCCCGCCCTCCCTCACCTCACTGAGGTGCATATGCCCTCCCTGTCCGCATCTCTCTTCAATCCTTTCCTTTGCTCAAACTTGGTGTCATCATCCTCTCCCTTTTCCTCTCGCAATTGACAGGCCAATCTTCAACTTGTCTAATCTCTCAATTCTCAAACACAAAAACTCACAACCGCCATCATGACCTCCAGCCTGGCTTCGTGTATCTTTTGCAAGATCATCAAGGGTTTGTGGTTACCCCCCCCCCCCGATTCCCGCTCACTTGATTCCAACCCCAAGACATCTCCGAACCCCCGCAACCGCAGAAACCAACTGACATTTGTTCCCACCAGGCGAGATTCCCTGCTTCAAGCTCTTTGACAGCGAAAAGACACTCGCGTTCCTCGACATCAACCCCCTCAGCCGCGGCCATGCTGTAAGAATCGCCCATCTTGTATCCGTAAACGTCCTGTGATTATAGACTTACATTGTTCCCCCGCAGCTTGTCATTCCCAAGCACCACGGTGCCAAGTTATCTGATATTCCCGACGATCAGCTCAGTGAGGTTCTCGTAAGTCTCCTTTGACCTCTCGGCCCTCCCGTGTGTGTGTGTATGTATGTGTTCACTCTGACCCTACTTTATCGCAGCCTGTTGTGAAGAAGCTCGTCGCCGCTACCGGTGCAACCGATTACAACATTCTTCAAAACAATGGCCGTATCGCCCACCAAGTCGTCGACCACGTGAGTGTTCCTCCTTTATTTATCCACCTTCCTATTCATCATGGCTAATTATCATAGGTTCACTTCCACATGGTAACACTTCTCACCAACGCCTCGTACTCTCGTACTAACACCCATTGGAGATCCCCAAGCCAAATGAGACCGAGGGTCTCGGTGTCGGCTGGCCGCAGCAGGCGACCGACATGGACAAGCTCAAGGCCCTCTTTGAGGATATCAAGTCCAAGATGTAGAGAAGCCAATTGTGGTATTTTCGACACCCCCGCCCTTACATCGATAGCAGGGATATCAGTTCCCCATAATTCAACGTCCCTGGCTCTTTCAACCTCCTTTACACCCAACCAATTCTCATAACCTGCGTGTACGTCCTTCGTGATTTTAATTGGATGCCGGTCGTGCCGGTCTCTAGTCTACATCATCGACCGATGTCTCGACCGCGGGTGCTCCGTTGGTTGGCGCAGGAGCGGGTGCTGCAGCCGGCGTAGGAGCAGCGGCAGCGACGGGAGCAGGTGCCCCCTTAGAATACATGTCGATCTTGCCACCGTCCTGGATAACGCCAGTCCGATCCAGGACACACTTTGCTCGGAGGTAAGGGTCGAGCTTCCAGTAGTCATCCCTGAGTTTGCGAGCAAGGTCCTCGCGCTGTGCCTTGATGGCTGCCTCCTTGTCTGTTCCGGCCTCTTTGATCCACTGAATGGTTGTCTCCTCATACTCGTGGATGAGTTCTTCTCTACCAGAAAGCAGCGCGTCTCTTGCTGTCGTATCCTTCATCTTGTCATTCTCTCCAGCGACAGGCTCCAGGTACTTGTAATCCCAGTTCTCCTGGCCGTCGAGCTCCTTGAGGATGTGGCTTGGCTCGATGAACTCTGACATTTCCTTGACGTTGTTGGTGAAGTGAACTTTGGCAGCCACGACCGGATCCAGCCAACCCTTGATAATCTTCCAGATACCTGATGATTGCTTAGCTGTGTTACTTGAAGATCAGTCATGGGGTAAACAAACCTTGGAAGACCCAAGGGGCCTTGTGCACCAGAACGGCGCCGAGAGATTCGGGGTAGTTTGCCTCGAAGCACTTGATCATGAATTTCACAGGGGTGTAGTCCTAGAGTAATGGTAAGAAGAAGTTTCACCAAGCCGCGTTGTATGGGGGGTGACTAACCATGTTTGCCAGTGAAAAGCCGGTCATATCGAACACGATTGTCTTTGTCTCGTTAGCACCAGCCAAACCACCAAAACACGGATCAACTTACCGCAGTATCGACGGGAGGAGCCAGGACCATACGAGCTGTCTCAATCAAGAAGACAGTATACTTCTCGAGACTCTCCTCGCATTGCTCCCCCTGCCTGTGCATGCGCACCCTGACCTGGCAGATCGGGCGTCCTCCCTTATCGAGGCCATGGATGAAAGTCTTGCCTGACCGAGCCTGGGTCATGAAATCCTCTCCCAGCTGCTTGATCTTGGGGTCGGAATTTTGCGCAGCTTCCAGCGCACCAGCCTCACCATTCTTCATGATTTCGTCGTCAACCTTCATCTCCGTTAATCTCCAGTGCATGGTGGAGATCATCATGACGAAAGCCTTCTCAACGTCCCACTTGCGCGCTCTCAGGAATCGCAGGGCAAGAGCATCGGGATGGTCATGCTTGACCATGGACCATATCGTGGCGCGCAAAGCTTCGGGACTCTGGTTGGCCAAAGCCTCTTTGAACTGGGCAGTTTGACCGTACTTGTCATCGCCATCCTCTTTGATGCCAGCTGGAACAGCGGTCGATGTTGCGGCGCCCTCTTTCTTGTCCTTGCGGCTGAATAGCGAAGTGCGCTTCTTCTTGGGCTTGTCACCTCTTCCGGCGGCCGACTTCTCGCTCGGGGCTATGCTAGCAGACGCGCTGTCTGCAGCGGCGGTACTGGTCTCCTCTCCCAGGGACATGATCAGGTTCCACAGTTGGCGCAACTTGTCCTCCTGCTCCGGCGTGAGGTTGCCCGGTCTCCCGGGGGGAATATCCGTCGCCATGGTGTCTGACGGGTGAAGTTCTGAGATTTCGGTGTCTGTTTGAGGGTCAGGGTTGGAACCGGTGGTTTGCTGGTAAAGCAGGCCGTATGCGCAGGCAAGAGCAACGGCGACAGCGCAGAGGACGATGTCAACCCGAGACTCGAGGAGGACACGCGGGTTCTTGAGGTTGGGGAGGCCCGGTGACTGTGGTGATCCGAGTGGTTGGAATCGTCTGTAATTTGAGGGTTTGGAGGGGCAGTTGAATTCCCGAACACAGGGTCTGACTAGGAGTTGCCGTCCAAATCGCGAAGTCAATGGCAGTTGTGCAAGGCGGCTCCCCGAAGTGTACTGGAGGGAGCTTTGTGGAAACGTGAAAATTCGAGGCAAAGCCGAGGTTTGTGGTTTCAAACTGACCGGCATCAGTCGACGACGTCAGTCAATGCTCTGGACTATATTGGTGGTGCTGAGACGGGGTCAGCAGGGTCATCCCAAAGTGTAGTGCGTTGGCAGATGGCGGCGCACTGGAGAGGAGATTTGGCAAGGTGAAAAGAGTCAAGCCGAGTGATGCGCGGATGGCCGGAATATGGCTTGCGCCGGAGGTTGAGGTGACGGGAGGGAGGGACAGACTGGGTGGCTGACATGCGCCGGAGGGGAGTTAAGGTATGGAGGGGTTGTGAGGATTGGGGATTGACTAGGGTAGGTACCTACTTTGGTTACGCGGCTGATGGAGAGTTTACGAACAGGCGTGTGACAATGCAAAGGGAAGACGAGAGGAACAAAGTTGAGACGAGTGTTGAAGCAACCGAAAGTACTTTACGGAGTAGAGGATGACGGATAGAGCAGTGAGACCGGGCCTATTACGTGGGCAGTGAATGTGCGACGGAGGGGCAGCGCTGCGGACGGAGCTTTGAGTAAAGAGGAAAGTCGGGGGCGACGGGGATTGAGGGAGGCTTAGACGCGGCCGAGAGGGAGGAGCCTGGACGAGGACGACGACAGCTCAGGGACAAAAAGCGCAGCGTTGCGCGGGACGAGCGCTGGAGGATGCTGGCCAAACTTCTAATGGAGTTGGTGGACGCAGGCGATGTTCAATTTCCGAGCGTTCCGGATTGGCACAGCTTCCAAGAGTACCTTAGGTGCCTTATTAGTTTGTGTCTTTTGTTGTAGTAACTGGGTGTCAGCTGTGTGTTTGCCCAATGTACCTTGAATCTGGACTGGTGAGCTAAGGTATCGTGTTGATGGGTGGTGGGAGAGGGACAGCTTTGCGGACTCAGCAAGGAGGCCGCGAAGGACTGTACGGAGTAAGTATAGGTTGAGGTGGGATGTCGTTGGGAGCGGGGAATGGGCGCAACCTTTTGCAGTGAAATGGAGACAGTGGTGGTCGGGTCAGGTCGTTCAGGTTCGCAAAGTATTGAATGCAATAGACGCTGTGGAAAACGTGCACAATTGAAATACGACGTATTCGAATCCGTAAGGTACCTCGTACCTTTCTTATTTCAGCAGATCCACCAAAGTCATCAGAAATGGCCACGCGACCTCCTGTCGGATGCGATGAGGCAGGGACGCAAGGTACCTTGCCTGTGCGCGCCTCCTCCCTAGTTGAGCGACGGGGCCGAGCTACGCGAGACGCGCTCGATGAATTTTAGGTAGTACCTAGAAATTGGGATCTCAGCTCAGCCAGCCTAAGTTCCAACACCAGGGATGGCCCTGAGGAAACCCAATTTTGCGTCATCCCGCCTGATGACCAGCTGTCGGCCGGGGTCTTTTAGAGATGACGAGCCATTGCTACAGCACCTACACGTGCTGAGCTGCAGTTTTTGGTTTGCGCTGAGTGCGGGGGCCATGCCATTGGAAGTTTCTATTGAACCCCGCCAGGATTAAAAACAAAAAAACACAGTCCACCAGCCTTGAGGTGCCTTGTAACAAACGGCACAACCGACGTCGGGCACCAAATCATTTGTTGATGTTGACTTTCAATTGAACTTCCACTACCTTAACCAGCAACGACAGCTCCATTTCACCATCATACCCCACAACTACCTTACTTCGACACCCCGCGTTACACAAACAGCTGCCACTGACACCGACGCATCTGACGACCTCTTTCTCACCGAGTTCCCCAGCAAGGTATTGCACATAGCACAACCCATTCCCGACCGCCCATCATGGCAGACTACGATGCCAATGAAAAGCGATCCGCCTCGCGCACGCGCAACTCCCGTCCCACAACCCCCATGCGCCCGACCACGCCCCTACGCCCTTCCTCGCGATCCTCCTTTCGCGAATCCGCCAGGGACAGCGTCCACGGCGGCGGCGAGTCGTTCCCTCTCAACACCTTTGAGCCCGCCTTTGCTGAGCTCTCGGACGCCATGGCCGACCTCGAGGCCAACATGATGCACTTCCAGCTGATGCATGAGAGTCTGGCCCGCTTCAGCGAGTCGTTTGCCAGTTTCATGTACGGCTTGAACATGAATGCCTTCTGCGTCGATTTTCAAGAGGTACGATCTTTCCATCAGGTATAATCCAGCTCACCACCCAATGCTCACGTTTGCTCTCTACAGGGCCCCGTACCAGAGTCCTTCAAAAGGGCAAAGCTGCAAGAAGAGATGAACGCAGCCTCGGGGTCAGGTACGATCCTCAAACAATCTCTGGTGGCCACCTTGGCGATTTTTCTAACATGCACATTCACAGGTATTCCTCGCGCGTTTGAGAAGCCTAGCAATGATTTTGACGGCGAGACGACTTTTATGTACTTATCCATACCCTAGGTTTCCTCCTTGGGAGCTTCGCAAGCATCCTGCTAACCACTCACAGGACCACCGACGTTTCGTTCGTCGAGAACCCTCCCGCATCCTCCAAATCAACCCCGAAATACAAGACCCCCAGCACGGCTACTAGAGGTTCCCGCGTGCCGGCACCTGCTACACGTGGAGGCACAACGCGCGGTCGCGCGGGAGGCCGCGGAGGCTCCGAGACAACGAGAGGTCGGGGTACTGGTATCGTCAGACCACGCGGTCGTGGCGTCCGATGAAAGTACTTCAATAAAGGCCCTCTGTGGAACTTTACTACTAGCAACATCGCTTCCGCTTACTTGTCCCACGCCCCGAGCCATCGTAAGCTGGATCTCAACTTCCCGACCACGGCCCTTCAGGGTGCTGTAACGAGAAAGGGGTGATGGAAAGTCCAGTACATTATGTCGTGAAAGGGTATCATCTAGCGTCTACTCTGGAGCCACAGTAGACTTATTGGCAAGAGGCAGACACATCTCAGGTCTCCATCTCGATCTCCTGGTCGAGGGCCTTCTCGGGGCCATCCTTGTTGGGACCTTTGTCGTCTGTACGAATGCCAACGACGGCCTCTGCTTCTTTCTGGGTATACGGTTCCTCCTTCAGCTGCTTGACCCTGGAAATGCCTAGGTTAGCGGGGCCGCAACGGACAAGAGCATGTGTAGGTCAGTTGAAGGCGTAGTGGTGTAGGAAAAGACGAACCTGCGCTTGTGAGGCTTTGCTTTACGGTGGCCCACGAGGCTGACCTCGGTCTCAAACCATTTGGCGCATTCGACGCAGTAGTGCTGACCCAATCCCGGAAGATCCTCCTTTGCTTTTGATCCCGTGAAACGTTGGAGATGGCGCGGCGAGCGCAAGTCGGACTTGATCTGATCGACATCCCTGTAGTATGCTTTGTTAGGAACCAAGAGACGGATTCGAATTTTTGACCGTGGTTTGCTCCTGCAAAATCCCTTACCTAGTCTTTCTGCGTGTCTTGGTCAAGGTTTTCTTGTTGGTGACACCCATTTTGCCGGTTCGCCGAGTACGACGAGAAAAAGCGCTTATGGTCTGTGAGTTGTCGTAGTTGCGTCGGGAATCGATTGGGGAGGGTGGCAGAATCCCAAAATTGATACTCGAGATGGCGGTGGCGGGGCAGAATTCTGGTGGTGAGCCGCAGAAAAGTTGCTTCACCGCTCACAGGTGACGGGGATTAGTGCCTCCGTGCTCCCGAGTCCACTAAAAAGTCTAGGTACCTGGCGGATAGAATCGCCCGAAGCTTGAGCTAAAGTCGGGAATGGAACGCGAGGGGACGCGCCCGGATAATTGAATATATGGGCACTCCTGTAACTTGTACTCCGTACCTACTCCGTACCTCGATCAATGCCTCCACCCCCGGGACGCCCTTACAACCCATCTTTGAAGATGACGGTTGTCCTTACGCAAAGTCACCGCACAGCAAAGACGACCTAATTGTGCGATTGCGCAGCTTCTGGGAGCTGCAGCAGAACAGTCTCCGTCATGTCGCGCCTGATATGTGAGAATACACAAGGAACCCCTTGAACCCCCCTGCTCTTGGCTATGTTGTAGCTAACCTGGCATCGCATCTATCTAGCTTCGGCATTGTCGTTGCGTCGCGATCCGCGCATCCTCAAGCTCCCGCCCTACATATCATTAGCATGCATCCTAGGTGGAATCGCATGGCTGTTTCTCTTGCCTCTTAGCGACTATTCTCGACGAACCTATATTTCCGAGAATGCGCTGCTTCCGGGCCAAGTCCACACGTACTTCGGTGGAAGCGACCAGCATGTGTTGCGGGCGTATAAGCATGAGGTCAACTCCGTCAGAGACAAGTCTAACTACGAGTAGGGCACACCACAATGATGCCTTGGGGGCAGTATTGTATCTTGGGCTAACCAATGGGGTATCACAGAATCAACGACAAACTCGAGGGCATCTTCAAGAGCGTTGGCTTGAAGGTCGGCCGCCAAAACTACACGTACGAATCCGCCGGCGACGTATACACTGGAGAAAACATCTACGCCATTCTTCAAGCTCCTCGCGGCGACGCCACGGAGGCGATTGTGCTCATCGCGGCCTGGAAGACGGTCGACGACAAGTTCAACCAGAACGGCCTTCCGCTGGCGCTGACACTGGCGAGGTACTTCAAGCGGTGGTCACTGTGGTCCAAGGATATCATCCTTGTCATTCCTCCGGACAGTAGGACGGGCACTCAGGCTTGGGTCGACGCATACCACGACTCGCACGACTCCTCCCGCGTGAACTCGCTTCCGCTCAAATCTGGCGCTTTACAGGGTGCCATCGCAATCGACTACCCCCAGGAACACCGCTTCGAGTCCATTCACATCATCTATGATGGCATCAACGGCCAGCTCCCCAATCTGGATCTCATCAACTCCGTCGTCAATATCGCGGGTGGCCAGATGGGCATGGGCACCGCCATTCAGGAGATGTGGTCGCACTCTGACAAGTACCGGGACCGACTCCTCACGATGCTCCGCGGCATGTTGAACCAGGGGCTCGGCCACGCCTCTGGTCCCCACAGCAGCTTCATCCCCTATCACGTCGACGCCGTCACTCTGCAACCATTTGGCGAAGGGTGGCACGATGAGATGGGGATGGGTCGCCTTGTTGAAGGAACGTTCCGCAGTCTGAACAACCTCCTCGAGCACCTCCATCAGAGCTTTTTCTTCTACCTTCTCATGCACAAAGAGAGGTTCGTGAGCATCGGCACGTACCTACCGAGTGCCATGATTCTGGCCGCCAGCTTCACCATCACCGCAATCTCCCTCTGGGTGAAGAGTGGTCATCAGGACCAGCCGTCAGCTCCAGCCAGCACGACGGCGAAATCGAAGAATGACGGTACTGCGTCTCAGGAGGTACTCGAAACGGCAAAGGGCACAAGCACACCGTCGCCTTCTGTTCCCGCCGTAGAACGTGACTTGTTTCTTCCCCTGGGCCTCGTAGCCGTCTGCCAATTTCTCGGTGTCGTGCCATTGTATATCTTCAATCACATGCCTGTAAACGTAAGCTCTTTCCCACCCACCCCAGTTCAACCAGATACAGATGCTAACTTTCCACTCCACACAGATGCTCGCCGGAGTATACACAGCCTTCGCTCTCACCAACTGTGCCCTACCCTTCTTCATCTCCTCGCTCCTCACCTCCACCTACAACCCCACAGTCCAGCAATACCAGCTGGTCAAGTCCTTCTCCCTCCTCTTGCTCGGCATGTTCCTCTCGGCTCTAGCGACCCTCAACTTCTCTCTCGCCTTCCTCGTCGGCGTCATGGCTAGCCCGCTGTCCTTCATGCAGCCGTGGCCGAACCACGCTGCCGTCCGCTGGGGCTGTGCCGCCTTTCTCCAACTCGCCTCCCCGACCGCGGCGCTGTACTCTGTCTCGTCGTACTTTAACATCAGCATTGGCGAGGTCCTAAAGGAAGCGGCTTTCGGGTGGGATGTCTGGGGCATGTATACGCCCGTCATCATCTGGGGTGTGTGGTGGCCAACGTGGCTCATGGGGTCCGTCATTGTGCTTGGACAGCCCACGGCCAAGGCAAAAAGTGTATGATATACCAAGAGAGTCTGGTCACGTAGTCTGAATGACAGCATTATTCCCGGCGTAGTCTAGGGAACGACAATTGTAAAAAAACGTCTTGAGCTTTGGAATTAGCGCATCGGAAAAAGGGGCAGTAGCATTGTCATCAAAATCATAACGGCCCTTTTTTGGAGGCCGATTTCCATTCCTCTTCTAAGTCTAGTGGTGTACATTGGTCTCCCCCTAGCCACTGTAGACCTTTATTACAGGCATACTTTTCCCTTTCCGCCCATAAACCTGGTATCCTATGCTTGTCCACTAAGCCGCCCACACGTCGCCGCCGGCAGTCTCGATCCAGTTACCGAGCTGGTTGACTTGCGAGTCCCAGTCGAGCAGCCGCTGGCGCATGTTGCCAATCTGCTTCATATCGAGCACCTTGGGCTGGACCCAGGTGATGTGCGCCACCTCGTCGACCTGGTCAATGTTGCCTCGCAGCAGACCCAGGCTCAGGGCCCTCATGATGAGGTGCTCGATTTCGTTCGGGCGAACCTTAGTCTCCTGAGCGATATCGGCGAAGGACATGGCGCGGTCGTGGGGCGGCCGGCGGAAGACGGCCTCGGTGAGAGATGCGAGGTAGATCTTCTGGCGGAGGTGGCCGGCGTTCTCGGCGAGCAACGGCTTGGCCCGCATGCGAGCCGAGAGAGCCTCGAAGCCCTGGAGGTCGCCGCGGTTGAAGGCGAAGAGGAGGTCGCGGAACCACTCGTCCTGTGTGCCCTTGAGGGCGTCGAGGACGGGGTGCAGCAGCAGCTCACCGAAGTTGTAGATGGTGTCGGAGACTAATGCGGCGATGCTGAGGTGCAGCGCTCTCCTGTGTCGCTCCTGAGGTGTGAGGGAGTTGATGTCGATGCAGGCGAGGTAGAGAAGGGCGTTGCGGTAGTAGGCTGCGAACTCCATCTTACGCTGGATTTGGAAACCGTATCAGCAATTGTCCTATACCTCCTCGAGGAACTTGGGCAAGGAGCTTACCTGGTAGTAATTGGCGTTCGCATCGTAGAATGCTGCGTGAACAATCGTCTCAACAGAGTCGAAGCTGTCCAGTATTCTCTCGGCTGTGTCGAGGTCCTTGCGGGCACCATCCATATCCTCCAGATCCAACTTTACTCTGGCCACCGCAACGGAAGCGTATACAAGGGCATCCTGTGAGTTCTCGTTGTCCACCTTCTTTGCGACTCCTTGGAGGAATGTAAGGCGCTCCTCGTCATCTATCAAGACCTCGTCAGTTCCCAGACTGCTCCACACGCTTGTATAACTATGCCTTACCAGAGCATTCCGTAGCAGCCTTCAAGGCCAGGTCGACAAGTTTTAGCTGGTTGATCTTATCCGCAAACTTGAGGATGAAGACCTTGTAGAAGGAAAGCCGCTGGGGCTTGCTGCCCGAGTGACTGAAGAACTGGCCGAGGGCATCGGTAAGCTGGTGCCAGAGTTTCCTCTCCCAGTAGTTCTCAAACTCCAAAACAAGGTGCTGGAGTTCCTCGGGGGCCTCGTCGCGCTGCTCCGCCAGGAAGTCGGGAATTGCGTCGGCGCTCATCTTGGTGGGAGGTCGAGTTTAGGGCTCGGTCGGTGGGTGTGAGCTTCGGAGGGGTTGAGGATGACGACAGAATCGTGAAAGAAAGACAAAGTGGCAATCCTTTCCTCAGATAGCAGCTTCAGAGTCAGAGGGATTGAGGCTCGGGAGCGGACTTTCGTCGTGGAAAATGGCGGGGAGTTCGTCTGGTGGTTGTGTGAATGTGTTGATGAATGCAAGCAGCAGCAGTAGCAGCTCCGGAGGGGCGATGCACATAACGCGGCTAGCTAGCAGCCTGGTCAGTCAGCTAAGATAGAGAGGTACGTAGCGCAGCACCGATTCGGATGCTTCTGGATAGGACCCGCTCTCAGACACGATAACCAATGGTTGTTTTTCCGATCCTATGACCATGGAATGGGCCGTGCACTTGCTTTCCACGTGACCCGCTCACCTTCCGTCCGGGATTCTGAATGAAGCTCGCGACTTTGGAGCTTTCGGCAGGTCAAGAAGCGTTCAGTTGCGAGTCAATTGAGGGGCCACCGCGCTTATTTGTTGCAGCCTCGATATCCGAAAATGGCCTCCTTTCAAACCGCCGTGCGGTCGACCCAGAAGGTCGCGCACAATGCCTTGAGAAGCAGGCCCATCTCCGATGTTGCCATTACCCGTACCGGCAAGCCCATCCTGCGAACCCAGGGCGGAAGGTAGGCATACCAATCAATTGCATTTCTATGGGCCGTATCTGACTCGATTGTGAATATAGACACTCTCTTGGTGGTATGCATCGATCGAACAGTTGACTACGGAACTTTTGTCTAAGATCGAAGTATAGGACACACTGCAACGGTTTTCGGCGCAACGGGACAGGTTGGACGGTACATCGTGAACAGGCTCGGTACGAACATACACTCCACGAATCGCGGCTGCAATTCTGACCGAGTACAATAGCTCGCCAAGGATGCACTGTTGTCATCCCTTTCCGCGAGGAGATGGCCAAGCGCCACTTGAAGGTCTCTGGTGACCTTGGCCGAGTTGTCTTCCTTGTATGGTCTCCCTTCCGATGCGGTGGATTGTAGTCCAGCAGGGACTAATGAGATGGCTATAGGAGTACGACCTTTACAACACCCAATCGATCGAGGAGAGCGTCAGACATTCCGATGTTGTCTACAACCTGGTCGGCCGCGACTATCCCACCAAGTAGGTTTACTAAGCGAGGGGCACTTCAAGATCGATGGCTAAGAAATCGCCTAGGAACTATTCCCTCGAGGATGTCCATGTTGAGGGAACCGAGCGGATAGCTGAGGCTGTCGCCAAGTACGATGTCGATCGCTTTATCCACGTCTCCAGTTACAACGCCAACCTGGAGTCGACATCTGAGTTCTTCCGCACCAAGGCCCGTGGTGAGCAGGTCGCTCGCAGCATCTACCCCGAGACCACCATCGTGAGGCCGGCTCCCGTCTTCGGTTTCGAAGACAACCTCCTCTTGAAGCTCGCCAACGTCATGAACCTCTTCACTGCCAACAACATGCAGGAGAGATTCAGACCTGTCCACGTAAGCTATCCGTGATGACGTCTATCCTACACGAGGCCTAACAGTTGCAGTCCATCGATGTTGGCCAGGCTCTCGAGGTCATGCTCTACGACGACAGCACAGCAGGTCAGACCTACGAGCTTTACGGTCCCAACGAGTACTCGATGGCCGAGATTGCCGAGTTTGCCGACCGTGAAATCTTCAAGAAGCGCCGCCACATCAACCTCCCCAAGGCTGTCCTCAAGCCTATCGCCGGTCTCCTGAACAAGTACCTTTGGTGGCACACTATGTCTGCCGACGAGGTTGAGCGTGAATTTATTGACCAGGAGATTGACGAGACGGCCAAGACGTTCAAGGACCTCGGCATCGAGCCCGGTGACATTAGCAAGTTCACATACCACTACCTGGTAAGGATGCTCGCAATTATCTCTACTACAGCAACTTGTACTAACTTCCTTATAGCAAGGTTTCCGCAGTGCCAACTTCTACGACCTGCCCCCTGCAACAGAGAAGGAGAAGAAGGAGGAGCGCAAGTACCTGCACGTTCTTGACGACCAGTAAGCCTGGGTTTCATTTGTTGGAGGGGATTGATTCTGGGCAAGCAAGTCGTTTAGAGTGTATATAAGTAGTCAGCTAGACAGAGTTGCAAAAGTCGAGGAATCCATGTATAGTTTGAATATCATCTCTAAAACGTGCGATGTTCTTCATTAGTGGCGTATGTTCCGTCGTGTTGGCGTTAGTCGGCATGTCTGCAATGCTAAAGCTGATTCGTTGAAACAGTGTAGTTTCTTACAGTTCAAACTGGGTCCTTGACACAGACTTAGCGGTCCTCTCACCTCACGTTGCGACTCATTCTTCCTCTTCCATTTGAACCTCTTGGTCACTGCCGTCGTTATCTTAAAAAAACCTTGTTCGTTTGCAGCTGGTTTTAACGTTTAAAATTTTCTTGTCCAAAAAAAATACCCCCTCCCATAATTTTCCGATCTCAAAAAGACAGCAAAGATGAGCATCTCAGACAGTGACGACGAACCTCTGTAAGCCATAAACCACCCCTCATGAGCCCAGAAAAATTCGAGCCCGTCTCCACCAGCCGAATACCACTAGATACTAACACTTTGCGCCACAAGTACTCTCTCGTCGCACGCGTTGGCGGCGCTGGCCGAGTTCAAGGCCGAGGAGGATGCCCGCCAAAAGGAGTTTGAGAAGCTCCAGGAGCAAGCAGAGGCAAATGCGGCCAAGAAGGCGCCGATATCCATGGCGGCGTTCATGGAAGACTGGAACAAGTCGCAATTCTGGGTACGGCGGTAACTCTTCATGTTGCCTTTCCTTTCTTTTTTTTTCTTTTTATTTGCAGAGTTTCTGAGATTGCAAAAGTCTAACTGGAGATTGGCACTTAGTACTCTGATGAGACGATGGATTTCTACGCGAGGCGACTCCTCGAGGGCGCTGATGAGAACACCACCATTGCGATTGTGTCTGCGCCCAGTGTGTTTGTTGCTCTGCATAATATCCTGGTAAGTTTTTGGCTCAACATGGCGGGCGACCTTCGCCTTAACGTTGAATGATTCTTAAACTGACCTGCTGTGCAGACTGCACGGGGCGAGAGCGAGGCCCGGCCCAAGATTTACCTGCTGGAGCACGACGACCGCTTCAACGTCTTCCCCGAATTCGTCTGGTACGACTTTGCGCAGCCATTTAAGCTCCCGGGCGAGCTCAAGGGTGCTGTCGACCGCATCATCGTCGACCCCCCGTTCCTCAGCGAGGACTGCCAGACCAAGAGTAAGTAGGCCCCCAGTCACGCAAACTAGAAAGACGCTCTCCATGCTGATTGTGGTTGAATTCTTCAGCCGCCATGTCTGTTCGGTGGATGATGAAGCCGGACGCCGCCGAGAAGAGCCGCGTCATCGTGAGTACCGGCGAGCGCATGGCAGAAATCGTGCGCAAGGTGTACAAGTCCTTTGGTGTCAGGATGGTCACGTACGAGCCGACGCACTCGCGAGGGCTCAGCAACGAGTTTTGCTGCAATGCAAACTATGAGTGCGAAGCCTGGACGTGGAAGGAGACGGATGCAAGTTAAAGGGGGGATACCTCAGGTAGAAAGAATACCCCGGGCAACGCGGCCCTCGATTCACCTTAGCTAGCTTCACGATGATAGACTGGTCCTTGATGAGGACCGAATTGGGAAAATGTGTTTTTGGTTTTGCGAGATTTCAATAGAAAGTACATACGCTTGATCGCTGTTCTATACAATGATGGCCCCTTTCTTGGATTGCCATCCAAAATGCGGATTTTGTGTTTTGCCTTGCCAAAGGGCCCAAGATGATGCATTACCCCACGTTTATTTCCAACGCCGACAAGATGCTTGATCCTCCGTCGCCCCACCCCTTCGCCGTTCCAAAGCGCCCCTTGGCCCCTTCCCGTTTGACATACTTTCGGCGGCGCCACCGCATACATCCTCTTTGACCTGGTGGCATTAATATCTTACACTGCTTGACATGAGATGTTTCGTTCCCTCTCGAGGTGCGAGGTTATGAAAGTGAACGGATAATGTAGAAGAGCAGATAGGGCTGAGCGCTCATGACGTCGGATTTTGTCGCCATCTCGACCTTGTGGTCGTTGAACTTGAACCATTGGTCGCCTACGCGGCAGTATGATACGTAGTGGCCTGGGTGATCGGTCAGTGTTAGTGTTCAAATTGGTTCGTTATTTGTCAACTCACCCGTATCAATCTCGCCAACGTGGACCACCACGCTAAGGAGGTCGTACGTGCAAGATCTTCCGAGCTCAAAGGCATCCTTAGGGTCTGCGCCTCTACCTCTCGTAGTATATGGCAGCATGTTGAGCTGAAGGGGAAAGTTAACCACCGTCTCGATCTTCGATGCGCGGTCATGGCGGCCCTGCTTGTACTCGAATCGCTGGTCACGGTTGTTAGCCGGCGGCAAGTACACTCTAATCATGCCAGTAGACATACCTTGAGTTGTATCGCGAGAACATTTGGCAGACGCTTAATGCTGGTTGCTCTCTTCGCCTGCTGCATTGAGCTGCAGTTGTGGCACCGGTACTCGCACTTGTCTGACTTGACGTACTCCTCGTCCAAGCATTCCTGCAGAGTCAGACTGGGCACCTTCTGGCCACCCTTCTTTCTCTTGTGGGAGAGGTTCTCCAGTCCGAGACTGAGATCCAGGAATGACTGGACCGCATTGGTGACGCCTCCGCAGTTCTGGCAAGTAGTGCCAGTCTGGAGCTTGCCGTAGAATGTTTGGTGGATGATGCAGTTGCATGTGTGCTCGCTTCCAGTCTCGGGACGCTTACCATCTCCGTTTCTCTCGTGCAACTCTTCAGCAAGGAATTGGAAGAACTCGTGAGCGTCCTGCTCCTTAGTAGTGACCAGGTTCTCAAACGCCTTCTTCTCTGAGATCCAGAATCCAGACAGAATACTAGCCGCCGTGAATCCATTAGTATTCTCAACAGCATAGAAGTCCTGGAACATGTCGTCCATGGCACAGCTGAGGCAGTTTGTCAGCTGGCAATCAGTGCTTTGATGGCCGTCGCTAAGGTAGAAGTTGCGCAGGAGGGGGTTGTGGAGGAAGCTCTGCAGCACCACGTTCTGGTAGCATGTTGCTCCGGCGTTGTAGATTCCGCGCAGACCATTAGCCTTGCAAGAGGCAGTGGTGGTGTTGTTGGAGATATAGCCTGGGTTGCTTGCAGTGCTATCCTTTACACCATCTGAGAACATCTCGTCGTGCTTTCTTTTGCGGTCTGGAATAGTTATCAGCATGTGGTCAGGCAGCTGGGAGACAAAGAAAGGAGGTGCCGCGAAATTCATGGTTTGAGCTTCGAGGTGACGAGTGAAGACAACTTACTGGAGAAAGTCCCGGTTCCCATCTTGCGAACTCGAAGCTCCTCGAGAGTGGGGTCCCAGACTAGGTCATCACATATCTGGCAGTAGAGGGCACCGCTCCTTGAGTCGGCATCTGAACTTTGTTAGGAGATTCACGTTTGTTTCGGTAATGGGCAACATACAGAAGCGATGCTGCTTCTTTGTGCCGTGCTTGAGACGATCGTCCTCATTGACTATGGCGGAGCATTGTAGACAGAGGTAGTTGGATGTGAGAGATGTCATGACCTGACCGTCGGAGTTCTTGAATGTTTGCGGAACAACGGGTGTCTGCTCAAAGATGTTCTTGAGGATCATCTTGTAGTGGTGGACACATTGGGTTATGCCCTCTGTGGACCGGGTGAACAGCTGCTGTATGTGTTCTGTTTGTATCCTGTCAGCCTGACCCTGGGCCATTTCTGCCGTCGCAGCAAGTAACAATTGGGGTATACTGACCGCAGCCAAAGACCGGTGTGCCAGGGAGAGGTGATTTGACCTTGGCGGTCTTTGGCGACATCGGCGTCGTTGGTCGGGCAGACATGTTATGTGCCGTGGATGGTGTTGTTTAATTAAGCGGTCGGTTGGTCGTCCTGCTCTTTTGCCTATTTGCTCTTGCCTTGAAGCACCTGAGTAGCAAAAACTGGCGATGTTCCTCTTATGGGGAACAAAGCCAAGGCAAAAAGTGATCCAAAACCGAAAAGGTAGTTTCGTGACAACGACGATGGGGAAGGAAGGTATCTCGGATCGGCAACGGCCGGAGTCGGTCCAGCGCAACAATACTACTAGAAATCCACCGTTAGCCGCGAATTCGTCCCAACGAATGAGTCAATTAGAATACAAGAGGTGGGAATTCAAAGTAAGAGTGAAATTTACGGGTTAGAAAAGCCGAGCCAGTGATGCTGAGCAAAGTAGAGGGTGTTTGGATTGTCGGAAGGAGCGATTTCGCGCCGGTGTTGAAGCTCCCCAGAGAGTGGGCGGGTGGGTGAGCTTTGGTGGATGGCGCAAGCCGAAGATCGAGAAGGTCCGCGCGGGTTGTCGCTTCCAAGTCGCAGCCTTGGAAGAGCCCAAAGTTGGTTGTGCAGAAGTAGAAAAAGAATCAGAGGCTCCAGACTGCGACAGATTCCATGCGCAAAGAGCAAAGTGATTCAGGATCGTCGGGAAGGCACAGTTCCAAAGGCCTTACAAACAATCCCTGGAAGTTGCAAATGTTGGAGCTGGCGCTGGGTGCACAGACGGGTAGATTCCGTGGCGCCAGTGGCCAACAGGCAGTAAATCCAGTCTTATCGGCACCTGATCGGGGTCTGTATCTTATCGATAACAACTTTTGCTTATCCGCCTACCGACAGTCCCCTATGCCCCTGAATTCCCACAGGACCTCAGAGCACTTTTAGTGGGGCTGTAGCAGGACCCTCTCCGCTGTCACTGTCACTGATGGGATTCAGTGGACTTCCGTCTTCTCACTTGCATCATATTGCTGATGTAAGCCGCTGACGGGAGCCGTCTCGAGCCTCAAAGTACCTACCTAACGGAAGGCGCACTTTGTTCAACCTCGGCATCTTCAATTGCCCCTCCATTGCGTCTTCACGTACATGTAGCACCAACTTGTTCTATTCGCCAAAATTGGTTGCCAGCGTCACGTCGCGGCTATTTCTCTGTCGCATACCTTACCTTAAGGAACATGCGGGGTCTTGTTTGCAGCGTGCTTTCCCCATGTAATCGCAAAGCTGCTTTGTGACTAAGACAGCCAATTTACTCAACCACACCCGGGACAAGACATATCGCCCATCTGAATCGCACCAAGAACACCAACATCATGTCTTCACAACTCGTGTCACTGCCCGAAGTCGAGCGCCTCAGCCCAGCATGCATCCGCATTCTGGGAGGCAACCCGGGAAAGTTTACGCTGCAAGGCACCAATACATATCTCGTCGGTACGGGCAGCCGCCGTATACTCATCGATACAGGCGAGGGCAAACCCTCGTGGATCGCCGCCGTAAAGAAAACTCTGGAACAGGAGAAGGCGACGGTTGAGAAGTTATTGATCACTCACTGGCATCATGATCACACAGGCGGCATCCAGCAGCTGCTAGAGCTGTCCCCAAGCTCCGAGGTCTTTAAGAACCAGCCCGAGGAAGGCCAGTCAGACATCTCGGACGGCCAAAAGTTTTCCATCGATGGGGCCAGCCTTACCGCTGTCTTCACCCCGGGGCATACAGTCGATCACATGGCCTTCGTCTTGGAGGAGGAGGACGCCATGTTCACGGCGGATAGCGTCTTGGGCCAGGGCACCGCCGTATTCGAGGACTTGACCGTCTACCTCAACAGCCTCGAGAGAATGCAGCGCCTGTTCAAGGGGAGGGCGTATCCGGGTCACGGGCCCGTGATTGACAACGGTCCGTCCAAGATTCAAGAGTACATCAACCACAGGAAGGCCCGAGAGGAGCAGGTCATTCGTACGCTGAAGACGGCGAGGCAAGGCTCTGATATCGAGGGCGACCCTTATGCCTGGACACTCATGGAGATTGTCAAGGTCATCTATGCCGACGTTCCTGAGGAGCTGCATATCCCGGCCAGTGGTGGGATCATACAGATCTTGGAAAAGCTCGAAAAGGAAAACAAGGTTGTCCAGAGCGGCGAGAGATGGAAGTTGAAGGATCGATCAGCGTTGTAGTCCGTCGTAGATGGTAGACGGCGGGGTCCAGCGGACCTTGGCCGGAGCTTCGGATCCGGAGACGGTGGATTGACGCCGTGATTCAGCATGCTACCGTATAAGGTAGGGCAGTAAGGAAGTGGGGATGCACTGCACGATTCTGAGGAATGGACAAATCATAGAAGCCAGACGAGTCCGCTATAGGCCGGAGTGTTTTGAGTGTACAGTACAATACAAGAGCTTCACGCCTACTCAGTCAAGGCCATGAGCTTGGGGGCGGTGATTGAAAAAAAATCTGCGTAAGCTGGGCCCGGTGCATCGCGATGGGTCTGCGGGAAGGTTACACAGGGCAACAAGAGCGCCGGAAGGTTCGGACAAGTCGCACCTCGTGACGGGGCGGGACGTACGATGATAGTGGGGCGCCACCTGAAAGGCTAGAAACGGCGTCTGCGGTCTGCATCTTACCAAGGACTTTCTTCTCCTTGGTAGTATCAAAACGGATGCGTTGTTCCGATATCTTGTGACGCAAGCTTAACACGGTAGAGGTAGAAGGCGTTGTAGTGTAGCGACTGGCGTAAACTAGGGCTTTTGGGTGATATGTCACACTCTCACCCTCTAATTGGGCTCTATCATGAGAACGCCCATGCAAATTGGCGGGGTGCCTTGTTGCTGTATGTTCAGCTTACATTTGTTGACCATGTACTAGGTAGTTACCTTACTATACTGAGTGTGGAGGCCGGATGTTTCTTAACGATATTTGCTCTTCGGTTGCAGATGTGAATTTCTAAGATATTCGATAATTGCACAGAAGTCAATGGTCTTTGATGTTCTTCAGAATTAACGTCATGTCAAGTAAAATCCCATTTTCTGTGACTTTTTTGCGATGCCCCGTGATCGATGCGGGTCAGACTCCGACTTGATTCCCGGGCCCACCGACAGCAGGCCGCGGGAAAAGAGGGGCCTTTATTGTTGCGTCTTGGACTTTCAGGCCCGGTCGGTCATGGGAGAGAAAGACAGAAGTACCTCCCGTCAGGTAAGGTACATCGAATGTACCTTACCCGACCTTTTTGTCATGTGGAGCCAAGAAGGAGGGCGGGATCGCTGGTTTGACGGGCGGATCGGAGGCAAGGATGCGCATGTACTGATTTCTCTGTGGGTTTCTGGATGTGGTGTTGTGGGGTTTTCTGTTTGCATCCATGTGGTTTTTTTCTTCACTTGGTGGAGTTGCGGGAACTTGTTGTTCATGAGTTTACCTTAATTTTTCCTTCTCGCTGACTGATGTTCAGCTTGTTGGCTTGTGTCCTTCACTGATGGAGGTGAGTGGATAGATCTCTTCCCCATTTGTAATGCGGTCGCTGTAAGCCGTACCGTGGGGCTGGTTCTGTTGTGATTATGTATGTGATGATTCAACGTGAATCATCAGTACTGGCATCTGTTGATGCGGGGATGGTTCAGCGCAGGTTTCGGTCAACCGCTCACATTGAACATAAGATGGATACTCAGGCCAAGGGCATGGCGCAGAGAGAAGTAGGAGAAGTCATTGGCTCCCTTCAAGTCAGATCATTGGAAGAAGCAGAGCAAAGTTCCATTGCAGATGGCAGGCAGGCAGCACAATAGGTATAAGTGACAGGGACACAAGTTCATCATCATCAATATAGGAAATCAGAAGTTCAAAAGTTTCACAACCACATGGTCGGGCGGTCTACGGGGACTACGGGATGTGAGACACGCCGTGAAGAACGCCATATATCGCATCGTTGAACGGAGCTTTGGAATATCCTCCGTGTCCGTTTAATTGCTCTTCTTGGCGCCGCGTTGGCAGAAGGCTCGGCCGCCCGCCGGGACGTCGTTCGACTTCCCATCTCGAGATACAGACATGTACGGTGGAAGCCCAAAGCCGCAAATGATGATGTTGCAGCAGTTGGAAGAGCAGGGCTGGGGCGTCAGAAAAATTGTCGCGGCTTGCCTGAACGGACGGAACTTCGGAAGCGCGGCCAACACTTTTCTTGTTCCATTCTTTTGTTCTTGCGTTCTGGATTAGACGTTCCTGTCGGTACTTCGCGCTTCCCGCATCGGCCGGCACTGGGGGGGCCTTGCGCGATCTTGTTTCTGCTTATTAACAAACATTTTGTTTTCTGCCCTATGAGATTTTAGCTTGCGGCCGGCCCTCTTTGAGTCTCTGCTTACCGCACCCATCGGTGGAGTGGGAACGACGCACACCACACCATGGACACACACAACCTCCATGGAGTTACACTACAGATCGACGCAAGGCAGGGATAGTTACGGAGTTATGAGATGGCGATTGTTCGCTCGCATGTCCCCGTGTGACTCAACTGCCATGCCGCCATGGCTAGACGGAGGTATTCAAAAGCTACGTTCATGTAAGAATCTGACATGGTGGGAAACATATCATTGGTATTGTTGGTCCGTTGGAAATGCGTCTCACAAATCCACTGAGCCTTCTTCCAGCTTCACATCTCAGGCGACGACGCTCGAGTGGCTGCGGCAAGCATCACGAATCGAACGCGTGTGTCCTCGACTCTTTGGTGGTCAGAAATCGTCTCTCGGGGTGCTTAAGGCCGCATGTAAGTAGAAAGAGAGCAAGTCATCGAAGATCGAACGACGGAAAACGGCACTCGGCTGCCGTGATCTTGGCGATAAGGTTGTTTTGTTTAGTGTTTGTCTGTCACTCCGTAGTCGCACAGTCGCTACCTTACCCACTCGACTACCTGGCGTCCCTAGTCCCCGTTGATCCCGGGAGAGTCACACACAGCTGCATGGTCACGGATTCCATGTTCAAGGGAGTACGTCTGGATGCTGGAGATTGTCCTCTCTTCTCTTCTTCATGAGGCTAACATATAAAATGAGTGGCGCTTTATGAGTATTTGTGAGTTTTAGCCACTCACTTACCAAGAACAAGGTTCTCATCTTGATGTCATGATCAGGTACGTTTGGTGGGTGAGCTTGAATGACTAAGCGTGTAAGTGTTAGTGAGCCATCGGATGAGTGAGAGTACAAACTGGTACTTGGTCGCAATTGTTCCCGGAAATGATAGCCTGTTCTTTCAAAGACAGGTAAGGTGAGTTCTTACCTTACCTGCCCGTCTACGCTACTGCACTCGTCGCAACCTTCTTCTCTCCAATAAGGCGGTGATGAAAATTTCTGGCAGGGTCTCATGACGTCACTGCCGCGAAATCCGCTGGCATAAGGCAGCTAGTCTGGTAAGCTGGTGCAGGAAAGCTCCCCGCACCCCCACCAGGTTCCCAGGATGATGTGTACCTACTGCGTAGTGTCTGTCCCACCTGCATCAGTAACGGCGTGGAGAGAAGGTAGAATCTTAGGGAATGAAGCTCTCGCGTCTTCCACGCCCATCGTCCACATGTCACTCCTCCAAGCTACTTCCTCCCACCTCCATCCATTTTACAACGTGCCCGCGCCGGTCAGCTCCCGTAGCTTCGGGTAGGTGGGCGGGTACATCCCTCGAGTACATACCTCCGCCAGCAAGGGCAAGGTGGGTGACGAGTTACTACCGTTTCCATCCCGCGCAGCTCTTGGCCTAATTCTTCTCGTGGTCACTGGACGATGCTGGACTTGGCCGGACCCTCGCTCGTGGATGCCTTCGGAACCTTCGGAGTCGGCCTTTGCACTTTTCCTTGACCTTGTCACCACTTACACACGCGCTGCCGAACATACGCAGTACTGCTACCACTCGCCTCGCGCCTGACATGGTCGGTGACTTTCTTTCTCGCGGCGGCCGCCTTACCTTACACGGGGTGGGTAGGATGACTTCCAGGAAACTCCCTCGACAGCATGTGCAATACACCACCGGTACCTTCTTGCACCATCCCATAAAGTACGATGGAGACGGGGAACGCGCATGGGTATGACCTGACTTCTGGCTGCCCAGACGCAACGTACCCAAAGCCCGGCCATGTCATCGCCATGTACCGACGCCGGCTCCAAGAAGCCATCGTCGGCCTACCCTTACACCGTGGCTTTGTACCTCACTTACAAGTCTCACAAGAATCTTGTCACAAAAGGACTTCTCTCGGTCTCCGGTGCGGTGCTGGCGCCGGCGCGACTCCTCTACTTCTCTCTTCGCTAGACCCCACTCTGCTTGCTGTTTAATAAAGGCGACCGGACCTCTTTCTCGCTCATGGAATTCTCTCGATTATCGTGAAGCTTACTCTTTTGCCCTCTCTCCTTGCGTACGAATCTGCGAAGAAGCGCCAATTAGACCTCTTACCGACCGTACCATACCTTGTCTGGACCAATCTGAGACAAATTCGATATTATCCTTGCGACATCGCCGAACCGAACCTGATATCACCCCTCTCCTCCTTCTTTCGACAACGAACATCTTGGTCGCAAAAAGGCTCTTGATGAGATCGTTAACTAGCCAAATTACCACGGTAGTGGCACTGGGTATTGTGCCCTTGGTCGTTGCCCACGGCGCTCACGAAGCTGGCGCCGACGCCATGGAGATGGACATGGGCATGGCTCTCGGCGCAGACGAGCCGAAAGCCGACTCCAAAAGCTATCCGCCCACATACTTTGCACTCGCCGACCATGCCGGACTAATGTACGCGCACATTGGAGCTATGGTGCTCGCCTGGATATTCGTTTTGCCAGTTGGTAAGTTTGACGAGCTCCTGCCGAAAGGCGTATGCCGACTTACACGCGATTCGCAGCTGTAATGCTATCCATTGCCCGCTCTAGATATACACTTGCGCTACAACTCGTTTTCATGGCTATCAATGCGCTTGGAGTTCTCCTGGGAACAATTTACAACGCCAGCACACCTGATCTCTACCCCAACAATGCGCACCACAAACTGGGTTGGCTGGTAACCTGGGTTCTCTTGGCGCAGGTCCTGGTCGGCCTTGTAGGAAGGGTTGCAGGCGCTCTGAGGCACAATAGTCGCGAAACTTCTGACAATAACGAATGCCAATCATTCATCCCAGTTTCTACAGCTGCAATGGCTGAGCACCACCGCATCAACAGCTCTCGATATGCCAGCGAGTACCGCCTCTCCAACGACAGCGGGCAGGGCACTGAGCCTTGTACCGAATCGCTCCGGAGCCATTCCCGCTCTTCATCGTCCAATGAGGTGTCCCCGCGCAGCTCCGATACCTACCTCAAAGAGTACGTCGAGGGAGAGGACGATCTTGAGGATGGGCTTCCCATGCCCATGCCGAGCAACAGGAACGAAAACAACAATGCCAACCCCAGGTCGGCTATTGCCAGGATCGCGGGAAAGATGCCTTCACGCGTGTTGAAGGGTCTTTTGTTTTTCTACAACTTGATTGACAGGACTATCCTGCCGCTGGGTTTTGTCACCTTGTGTCTAGGAATTGTGGCCTATGGGCGGTTCTTTGTAAGTGACACATGAATAAGCTTACTGGAATCGTAACGCTAACCAAACATAGGAGGGCAACGGCATCTTCAGCGGTTTGGCGCATTGGATCAAGGGCGGCATTTTCTTCTGGCTTGGTTTATTGACCCTTGGTCGATGGACCGGCAGTTTTGGTGAACTCGGATGGGTAAGTCTGCGGTCTTTTGCCGGCCGTGTCCGGAACCGGTTTACTGACTTTGCTCCGGTAGGCGTGGAATGTTCTGCCCAAGCGGGCCGACAGCAAGTGGCGACCTTCGGCGGAGTTTGTCGAGAGCGCCCTCATTTTTGTCTACGGATCGACCAACATCTTCCTCGAGCATCTTGGAAACTGGGGAGGAGAATACAGCGCGCAGGACCTGGAGCATATTTCAATCACCGTTCTCTTCATCGGTGGTGGACTGGTAAGCCTCTCATCAACGGCAAGACGAATCGCAGAGTTGACTAATACCTGAAACCAGGTCGGCATGCTTATCGAATCGAGTCGCGTTCGAGAGCTCTTAAACACATCGGTTCTCGATGCTGCTTCTGAGCAATACCACGACGAGGAAGAGCAGAAGAGGGATCACCAGCCGCCGAAGCAATACGAGTTTTCCATCAATCCTATCCCGGCACTCGTCATTCTTCTCTTGGGCATCATGATGAGCTCGCATACGCAGCACTCCATGGTTTCAAGCATGATTCACAAGCAGTGGGGTAATCTCCTCACTGGCGCCTCCTTCGCTCGCGGTTTTTCATACGTCATCATGTACCTGAAGCCTCCCAAATCCATTCTTCCGTCTCGACCTCCCACGGAGCTCCTCGCTGCGTTTGGTCTAATTTCTGGCGGGATCATCTTCATGGCGAGCGTAAGTTCCCTTTTGCCTACCTTACTTCGAACGAACAGCAGCTTACAATGGGCCAGGCTAGCGATACCGTTGAGGGCATGGAGCACTACGGCCTAGATGCCATGTTCATGTACACCGTGACCATGGGCCTTGTGGGCGTCTTGATGGCCTGGGTCATCATTGTGTTGGCTATCAAGGGCTGGGCTGTGCGTAAGGAGGCCGGGCGCCGGTCTTATCGGCTGTCTTGAGCCGTTTAGGAATGATTGACTATGAGTAGCTTGCAAAGACACGGCAACGCCGCAGTAATGAGTGGCGGTCGACAACCGCATTAGACAGCGATGGCATGTGTGAGGCATGGTTCAGGGGCGTTTTCTTCTTTTTCTTTAATCTTAATCCTAGAGATACCCTTATGACACGGAGAATTGAATTATCATCATGATTATATGAAAGGGCTTTCAAAACGGGCTGTGAGTAGACACAAGGCATCATGGAGTACATGGTGCGAGATTGGTTTGCATTGATGTTGTTACGACTTCCTAGCCGACTCCCGTTTTCCGTCTTCTATACCGGCACTAGGCTTCTCTTAGCATATTGCAGGGTATTCTGTTTGGCCTTGGGTTTCCTCGCGGTGCCGTTCCCTATCCCGCCTACGCTTTGCCCGGTCTTTGGCAAAGCAACTCTCGTTAACTAAACCGGCATGACGAAATTCTAGCTGCTGATTGTAGCTTTCAACTCTTCCGATAGAAGCTGATTTGAATCGGACCACCTTGTTTTTCCATTGCCCCCGAAACCTTCTGTTTTGCTTGCATTCCTGCCTCATGCCCCTTTTCCTTACTCTCAACGTCGGGCTTCTGTGCAAGCGACATTGGCGTATTCTTCGAGGAGGCCAGTCACGGTGTCCCGTAGACACCTTGATAGAATGAGGCTTTTCCGCGGCCCGGAAGCTTCGTCCAGTCTAAAATTTCCCGAACGTTGCGATGCGAAAAATTCTTTGCGCCCAACTCTTCGAGCTTTCCCTACCAAATTCCCTGCATATCAAGGACCTGACACAGTGACCACCCTCAACCAGAAGTCGACTTCCTCTTCTTGGACTTTTCCTTCTTGGACTTTTCCTTCTTGTCCTTTTTACCGGCGTCCTCCTTCTGCTTCTCCTCTGCGTCAGCTACTGTAGCGGCTGCATCCGCCATGTCTACATCCTCATCATCCGCGACAACAGCAGCAGCAGCAGCAACAGTAGTAGGCTTGACGACGCGCTCCTGGTCCCGCGCGGAGTAGAGCGCGGTGCCCTGCTGCAGAGCGTGAATCAAAAAGGGCAGCGACTCGGCCTTGAAGTCGTCGGCCGCGCGGACTTTGTCGAGGTCTTCAGCGAATTCTTGGGTGGTGCGTTGGAGGTAGTAGGTTGTGAAGTCTTGGGTTGTTGTGGTTGCCATGGTTGTGGAGTGTGTGTGTGTGTGAGAGAGAGAGAGAGAGAAAGATGGGCGGCAGTCTCTTTATTATTTTGGAATTCGCTCGGTTTATTATTGTTCAGCGTGGTTTAACGGTAGTATTGGAGAGATTTTCCTTGGTTTGGGGGGCGCTGTAAGTGAGTTTTTTTGGGGGTGATATATTTTTTGGTAGATGAGATGAACCGAGATATGAGATGTTGGAGGTTTGAAAGTTTTGAGGGACAGTGTTGGGACACAGTGTGCGACTGGCATGACACTGCCCCGCGCTCTACGCAAGATGAAAGTCAATTCGAGCTGCACTTTAGTTTGAGTGCATAGAAAGTTTTGTCTGGTTTTTTGTTTCAATGAGTTTGCATGATTTACGTAGGACCACGGACAATCAATCAATCCATGACAGCACAATTCGGGTCGAAATATCGGCTCTGCACTATCCAACCAGTGGAGGGCTTCGTCTCTAGTCAAATTTTCAGGCCAGGTTAGTATCCACATCCGATATGGTGTAGTGGCCAACATGA
>JFFI01001861.1:57891-107116 GCA_001563125.1 Colletotrichum salicis
GTTTGTTTCGCTTTTGAGTTGGCTTGTTCCAACTACTATGCATCTGTCTGTTGAGCAGCCTGAGTTCGTCTCATTTTCCATTGCTTGAAGTATTTGGCACCCACTTATGTCTGTCTGTTGTATAACTTGAACCGTAGGGCAATCGTTTTTACCTCAAAGTATCGTTTTCTCTGGAAAGGTTTAGGCATTCTGTGAGCGTCAGTCACTGTTAGCTTACGGTTTACTAACCTGACGAGAGAGCAACATGTCATTTAATAAACATCACAAGTCTTCATTTTAAATCACCCCTGCACTTGCAGTCCTATATGTTAAAAGACGGCATTGAAGTGCCGGCGCGGGGAAGCCTTGTTTGACTAGTGACGAATTCGACGATACTCCGAGCTCTGAACAACCTTATTCGTTTATGTTCTGATTACCAGAATCCATGATTATTCTAATGTCTCCCGAAAGAGAGAGAGAGGAAAAGAGCAAGGCTCATCATCCAAAGTCACACTATCAGAAGCCGTTTTCACCTTCTCCCATAACGCCTCGCCTCGTCTCGCCTCGGCAAGCCACTGTGCCACTCTCACTCAATGGTCTTTCCCGCAGGCGGAGCGGCTTGGCTCGACTGACTCCGATGCTTCCCCCGATGCAGGAACTTCCTCCTTGGCCACACCCTGCCCCTCCGAATGCAACCTCACACACTGCGGAGTACCACCCCATCCCATTCTCTTACCCTTCCCTCCCCGCAATCCCCGGATTTGCAGCAAGTCCACAAGCGGGGTTTGGGAAGGAACCACCTCCCTATCCAGGTTCCTGGCAGAGCCGATCACCCAGCAACCGCTGCGCCGTGCCGTGCCTGGCAAATTTCTGAAGGGGGGGGGGGCCTCGAATGTCATGATCTCATGGAGGTTAAGGAGGGAAGAAGTGACGTGGTTGCATGTAGGCGCGTTCCCTTGTCATAAAACGGTTGACGTGAGATGAACCGCTCCTCTCGTGGGTTATGGATAGAACTGCTAGTCACTACTGGGGTTTACATCAAGCTTCCCCGCAACTTTAAGCCAGTGTCACATGGGTTGAGATGCCTCCATGTCCGAGTTGGCCTTGTGATCGGCCGATATTGTGCGGGCCAGCACGGAGGAAGTTGCTGTAGCGTTATTATATGTGCTCGTATTAATCGACCAGGCTCTTGGCGTGTTATACTCATGTCTCCGCCGTTGCGAGCGAGTAGGCGGGTTCAAGCGTATCTCGGAGCCGGTCAATGATCCAAGGTGATGTTAGCGGAGAGGAGAGAGAGGAAGCTGCCCTGTTACCACCTAGAGGTTCATCTCATACTTTGGCGCTGGGAAGACTATTCTAGTTCATCGTCTTGAAGTCTAGTTCAAGGAGCGGTCCTTGTTAAGTTGACCTGGTTCAAGTCAGCATGATGCCCTCCTGCTCCTCCTCCTCCTCCTCAACCCCCTGCTGAGGTAAACAAGCATACGTACAGCCACATCATCTAAATCAAGGTTATTCAACCTCCAAGCTTCTTTCCCTCCCGTCGTGGTTCTCCATCCGGCAAAGTCGCCGACGTTGGCCAGGTCCATTGGGGCACGTCACATCCGTCTAGGGTTGCTTTCCAATGCCGCGATGAACCATCTTGGCGGCCTGCTCACGCCTCCTCGCTTCCCTCAACCCCGCGTCCAGTGTTTATTCGGCATCATGTGAAACTGGGAAATGATGCATTCTGATCCCCTAACCTAAGCGCTTTCTAGCTGTAAGCAACGGAAGAAACATCGAAAGATGGGAAAAAAGGCAAAGAATGTGGGTAGTAGTTTGCGGGGTAGAGGACCGTGATGGGTTCCTGACGTTTGGCAAGTATCGATATAATATTGAGAAAGAGTGACGGACATCAGACTAGGAGGAGGACGGGAAACAAGTCTATATAAACCCATCATCATCCCCAAATGTCGTGATTAACCCTTCCAATTGCACAACATCACCAACTCTCAGATCAATACCAAGATAAACCAACAACTAAGCCCACTTTCACACCGTCTCACACGACCAACCAGTCAACATGCAGTTTACCACTGTCGCCGTCGCCTTCTTCGCCAGCCTCGTTGCTGCCCAGGATCTTTCTCTCCTCCCCGACTGCGCGGTATGAAAACACATCATCTCCTCCAGCCCTCCCGTTTGTCTACCTTGAGACAGGCGACAACTTGTGTTTCCCAATTCGAATCATGTGGCTGATGAGAACCCATTATGTTTTTAGCGCCCATGCTTCGTCGATAACTTCCCCGTCTCAGGCTGCGCTGAGCAGACCGACTATGCCTGCATCTGCGCGTGAGTTTCTTGTCCCCCTCTGCTCAGGAACATGGATATATATACGCCCACTGTGCCCGTCCGAGAATCATTGACTAATACGTGGCTGAATGCCCATCTAGTTCCTCCGCGTATAACACCGCCGTGACCAACTGCGTCCTCGGCGCCTGCGAGATTGCCGACGCGTAAGTGACACCTTATCTCTTCTCCCCGAATGATCCCCCGAATGGGGATGCAAGATTGCACAAAGACTGACTCTTACGTTTCCTAGTCTTGCCGCTCTCACCTGGTCCCAGAATACCTGCGCCGCTGCTGGTGTTCCCATTTAAAACGTGGAACTGGGTCAAACTTGACTATCTACTCTGGATTCTATTCATGATTTCAGTCTGAATTTGGAAAAGGAGAGGAATGAGGGAGACGTTTTTGGTGTGGAGTGTACGTATTCAGTCTGTGGACAACAGCTCCAACTATAAATACGACGCAAAATGAAAAACCATTGCTAGCAAGTCTTAATCTTCATTGTTCAACGTGGATAGCTGGGGTTGTATGGCAGGTGCATTTGTTGGCGGCGGCGGTGGTGGTAGAAAGGGGGCTGGGTTGCCTCATAGGCACGCAGAGTGCGACTGCTTCTCAACAAGCAGCGTCCGTTGTAGTCGATGGCCGAGCGGTATAATTCTAGCTTTCATTAGCAAGGGGTTGTATATTGGGGTCCTTTTTTCCTTGCGTACTCTGCCGTGTATTCACTCTGATGAACACCAAGCAGGATACTTGAGATTACTCAATACCACATTCGTCCACGAGCGACTATGGTGACCTTTACTAGCTCACTAGGTCCGAGGTGAGGGGAGGTATAACAGCCATGCTTGGGATCTGGTTCCCGGAGAGCCGACATGTTGGTAATAACACACTTTGCGCACACATTTCGTCTCCCAACGCGTCTTGACCAAGGGGATACAAGATGCTTGGAGAGATCCCGCGGCCGCGAGGCTCTCATAGCATGCAAGAAGAGTCTCAGATCACAGCCAAAGGGAATGTATAGTCTACCCTGGTCAATCATATACAAGTCATGTTCAATACGCACAAGTGCCCAAGAAATGACACAGCGTATAGTAAGTCCGTGGTTAGGCAAGCCTCTCAATCACATCGTTAATCAGGCTATTAGACTTGGTTACAGGATGGCGGATGGCAGACATGATACAGTTAGGTAGTCGCCCACAAACATGGATGCTGTGAGGTAGTAAAAGTTCATCCATGTATCACGGACGAGCGGCATAGGTGACACCATATTTAGATCACATATATTGCGGGATCCGCCTGTTATCAAAAGTGATCTAGAGCATCTCGTCTGAAGCTTCGGCCGTCTAATGGAAACAGAAGAAAAGCATAAAACCTGAGCATAATCATGCTCCAGTCAAAAAGCAAAAGCCCCATGCGACGAACTCATAAACGCCAGTCATTAAAGCTCTCTAAGACTTCCTTGTTATCTCTCCCCTTCGCTGGCACCCAAAGTTTTCCTCATCGACGTGAGTCAAGGCTTGGTCTTGACGAATCGAGACTCGGCCGCATAGAGCTGCTGGAGCTCCTGCGACGGCGCGCGCGCTGCTCGCCTGGGTCCGACGGCCGCAGCCCCGACGACTTTGCAAACATGTTCAAGATGTCGGTCAGCGAGATGACACCGGTCAGACGCCCGGAGAGGTGGGCGCCCGGCATGGCTGCAGCAGGTACAGCGTGCAAAACCTGGGTCGGGAGAGGCGACTGCGGCGCGGAACCAATGCCCGGCACCAGCACCGACGACGTTGTGGGTGCCAGCAAGGGCGTAGCCGGTGCGGACGGGGATGGAGACGCCGATTCGACAACCCACATGCGATGAGACTGGGTAGCCACCAGCTTTGCTACAGTGTGCGCCAGCGTCGAGTACGGGTTTACGTAGAAGACCGGGAAGGAGTCGCGGCCGTGCTCGACACCACGCTCACCTAGGATGACAGAGATGAAGTGCATGCAAGACTGCTTGAGCAAAGGCGCGTCGGCGGCATTCGTCAGATGCTTGACATCTACGGTGGAGATGTTTCCAACCACATTGTGGCCATTATCAATAACAGCCACACTCGTCAGACCCTCTGCGTTCATAAGCGCCAGGGCGTCTCCCAATATGCTGTCGGAGCTATAAAGCATTAGTTCATGTGACAGAATAGCGATAAGAGGGTGTACTCACTTGACGGAAACGATTTGCTGAGTACCGATGCCGATATCGCGCAAAAGTACCGGGTATAATCTGTCAATGGCGGGGAAATTGATGCCTTCGTTCCAGAAGAACTCAATGACCTTGAGCTGACTGAGGATGCCGACCACGTCGCCCGTGGGGTTTGTGACTAAAACGCGGTGGATGCCGCTGCCAAACACTTCGATGGCCCGTTCCAGTGTCTCGTCAAAGGGCAAGGTGATGAGTGACTCCTTGCGGCAAAGCGGCTGGATATCTCGAAGAGCTATCCGGGCTCCCGTTTGGGCCTTATTCACGATTTCGTCGTACAGAGGCACCTGCTCCTCGTCGGGCCTGGCGAGTCCTACAACTACGAGGAGGTATGTGTTGAGATCATTGTAGTCAAAGGTAGAGACGGCAGTTTTGGCCGATGCATCTTCTCGGATCAGAACGACATTGGACGGGCTGTGTTTGACTAGAGTCTATCGCAGCGTTAGTAAACTATGCAAAGGGCTTGGCGAGATCAGGGGCGGAGGGAAACAGACCATGGAGGCCTCCTCGACACTGGTGTCTAGAGTGGCCCATCGGAAGTCATCTTGGGCAACGAGCTCGTTGACCGAGATATCGCGCCAGTCGCGGCCTGCAAAGCGCGGGTTCGAGTGCTTGTTGGCGGCAGGTGGGTGGTTCAGAAGATCCTGTACAGCAGCTTGGGTAAAGGAAGGGTGTCGCTGGGCGCGAGGAGAGCCAGGCGCATTTCTCAGGTTTTCAGCAAAGCTCTGGCGATGGGCGTGGACGTGGGTGGTCTTGTGCAGGCTCGTCTGGGAGAGAGTTCGCTGAGGGACAGCCGGAGGTGAGGTTATGATGGCTTCGTCATTGTGCGCCCCGGACGTCGGTGTTGCGTCCATGGCTTAATTCGATCGGGAAGCTCTTGGTGCAATCTGGGTTGGGCTGATCTACTCGGGGTGTTGTAGCAGGATGGGCAGAATGATGAAGGGCGGGGTTTCGATGGTGCTTGGCGACTTGCTATGTTGCTACAGTTTAGTGACTCGCTGTGTAGAAGCTCGTGATGTCGGCTGAAGGCTCTCTCAATAATGCACTTTTACTTCTGCAGGCCTTCTTCTGTGGTGGCTGAGGGGATTATTGATGAGGCGCCGAGAGACGAAGAAGTCAACGGTCGGCTGATTGCGCCCGAGAGCGACGGTTGCCCAGCCTGAGCCGGAGAAGCTGCACCGCCTTACGTAGAGCTATGGATCGCAATTGAGGGGCTCTGGTGATCTGAAGGATCCGAAGGTGACAGGGGAGGCGAACTTGACATGCGCTTTCAACGGGGGGTGTTCCACGACTCTCTGGCAGATGGTATTTTATTGGTTGAAACGTGTTTTGACTCGTAGAAGAAGCTGAAGTCTTTGAACGTCGCGATGCTGGGATGATGGGACAGCGAGATGGCAGTGTAATTTGAACTATGTGTAAAAGGTCTGAAGAGAGTTCCGGCAACGACCAACATCGAAGACGACCAGAATGAGGCGGGGAAAGAAAAAGAAAAGAAGCAAGATGAGGGGTTGCAGCTACTGACCTTAGCTAGGTAGTTAGGTACCTCGTTCGTTACCGTAGCCTAAGGGAGGTAAGTGAACTGAAGCATCATGGCAGGCACTACGGTGGCAGAAGTTAGCCACTACACGGCGGGGTTGCGTACCCCAGAGACGCAAGCCCGGGGTCATGACCCAGCGCCGACGGGAAGTTTTGGTGGTGGGAATTGGAACCTGGCATCGACTGAGGCTGTCAAATTTAGGTAAGGAACCCCGTTACCCCTCCTTCAACAGGTATCTTAGGTTGGCAGACCGGGTTTCCATTGGCTACATCTTCTTTGGAGACCCAAATTACTGATAACCTCATCTTACGCATACCTCGCTCATATACATACTGACATGTATTCCAATAATGCAGGACTAGTGCATAAATCAAGTACAGGAAAAAGGACGATACGGACTCTCGACTAAAGCACCTTCCGAGATGAGGTTTACAATGCACCTCAGATGAAGAACGAAATTCGTGTTGGATCAATTACATATAAAACCCAGTCGCCTTTTCGTCTATTGACTGTCAGCAGCCACCTGCAGCTACTTTGTGTAACTCCAACACCATTATGGCCAGGCACTGATTGTATAAGGTAGTGTGTGCTCGGGTCCTGGCATTCAGGTGGGCTTTGTATATTGTATATGGCCCGATATCTCGCCGTACCATCTTTTCTTTCAGCCAGCAGGTTGTTCCTTGATGCATTCACCTCATCCATGCCTAGAAAGACGCGCCAAAGCCCGCCGCAGGTGGGCAGACACAGTGGTGGAAACAAAGGGCCTTGTCTGTTAAACGGTCTCTCTTCATGGCCATTTTCCACTCGTCTCTAATGCCAGGGCAGCCGGAAGCTTGGACGAAAACACAAGTGCCTTGAGATAGGGAGCTCCTTGCTTGTGGGTGAGCTTCTCGGCTTCATGCGACGCATCTTTACATGGTGGAGCTTGCCAGCGGGCTCTGCCTTCTTTGTGTTATTTCCTACCTGCTCAGAATTTTCTTGGACTTTTATTCTGGGGTTTCGATTGTGTTCTTTTCCTATGGCCAGATTTTATCTTATTGTTTGGCTTAAGGCAGATGCTTTAATGATACCGAGTATGCTGGGTAATTGGCGGGCGGTTTGAATCAAACAACCATGAAGTTGAATACCTATCAGTCTGATCATCGTGGTGGTAATTGTCATGTGACCAGTGTAAGACCTGTTCGTTCTGGCATCGTCACTACGCCTGCTGGGTAGAGTTTGGCATTTCGGAGCATATCAGCCAACGGTTTACTTGGTAACAAGGTGTAGAGAAGTCGCCGTTGCTCTGCTCTGCTCTGCTATGCTCGTCTGCGTGCCTGTGCATTGGAGGAGGGAACCTTGATCAAACGTTGACCCGTTGGTGGAGACCAACCTTCACATACAACCACAGCCAGTTAAAATCCCAAGTCGCTAACAAATTATTTTATCCGTACTCCGTACACACAAAGTGACCATGTACTTTGTACCTACCGTAGGCGGGCACTTACACAGCAGAACCCCTCCCATCCGTCCCCCTACCCCTCCTCAAGCCGGGGCCAGGGCAGACAGACCACCGACAGCCCAGGACAGCGCGTTTTCGTGCCTTGGGTGCTAATAATGCCGCCGCCGTACGTACCACCACAGCACGGGTACGAAGGTAAGGTAGCGACACCATCTCAGTATGAGTAAAGTGACCAGAAGACCATGGATGGCCTGACGGGAGGGACGTGAGGGACGTACAAGTGGATCTCGCCTTTAGCAACAACAGCCCCGCCAAAAACCTACCAAAATTATTGTCATTTTTTGCAGGTTTCCCCTCCACGACCAAGAAGACCCGAAGAAGACCCCCCCAGTCCTGGTCCCTCACCATCGCGGGCTTGCTGCCTCACTTTTTTGACTCCTGCATGTTCCTTTGTTTTTTTTTCCTTCCCTCTCGACCAAAAAAAAACAACCTCCCTCCACCACCCGAACCGTGCCTCTTGAAGCACACATTGCTCGTTGCGATCAGTCTCTTCTTCCCAGTAGACGACTGCATATACCCGCCTTCCTCCCTATCCTCGTCCGACACGCGTTCGCTTACTTTGGCGCACCAAGAACTGGGGAAAAAAAAAGGTCCAGAGACATTGGGCTACCGAAAAGGGTAAAAAAGTACCCCTCAGAACAAAACACAACCCGACGCCGACTCTTATCCGCCTCTCCCCCCCGCGTACACCCTACCTCTTTTTTCGACAAGCTTTGCGCCCTCGACAACCTCACACCGCCCCGGCTGCGCTGTCTTGGGGCTGGTCATTTTAATTAATCTGCAAAAAAGCAGACGACGACTCGACAAGACAACAACCAACCCTCAACCTCTCCCGTCTCAGTCGCAAACATGTCTGTTCTTCCTCCAGACGTCCACGCAGAGCTCTCGCAGCTGCTGCAAGCTCTCCAATCCCCAGACAACTCGGTTCGATCGCAAGCCGAAGACCACCTCCAAAATAACTGGACCGTCACCCGACCCGAGGTTTTGTTGATGGGCCTCGCTGAGCAGGTCCAAGTCGGTTCCGATGCTTCGGTACGCTCTTCCACCCTGCACCCCATGCCTCCGCTTCTACCTTCCCTCGCCTTTCCTGTGCGTGTAAACACATACGCTCTTCTGACCTCCAGCTAACCGCGCCATCTTGCTCACCAGATACGTTCCTTCGCCGCCGTTATTTTCCGAAGAATCGCCTCCAAGAGCCGCAAGAATGACCGCGGCGAGTTGGTTGATATGTTCTTGTCCTTGTCCCAGGACCAGGCTGCCGTCATCCGCCAGAAGCTTCTCGAAAGCCTCGGCGGTGACTTCCAGCGTGCCGTGAGAAACAAGATCAGTGACGCTGTCGCTGAAGTCGCGAGGCAATACACCGAAAACAGTACGTCGACACCCAAATCCTGCTCCTTCATGCTTGAGGACGTTCCGAGCCTAACACCATGGCAGATGATTCCTGGCCCGAGCTGCTGGGCGGTCTCTTCCAGCTTAGCATAGCGCCCGACGCCGAAAAGAGAGAGACGGCATTCCGTGTCTTCGCCACGACCCCGGGTATTATCGAGAAGCAGCACGAGGACACCGTTATTCAGGCCTTCCAGAAGGGCTTTAAGGACGATTCCGTTCAGGTAGGAGAACCCCGATCCAGTCGCTACCGATATCAAACCGGCTGACTTTCAATAAGGTGCGTCTGGCCGCTATGGAGGCGTTTGCGGCCTTCTTCAGGAGCTTGGGAAAGAAGGCGCAGCCCAAGTACTACCCTCTTATTACCGATGTTCTCAACATCATGCCGCCTATCAAGGAAAGCCACGACTCCGAGGACCTTAGCAGCGCCCTTGTCGCTCTGATTGACATGGCCGAGACCGCGCCCAAGATGTTCAAGCCTCTTTTCGGCAACTTGGTCAAGTTCAGCATTTCCGTCATCCAGGACAAGGAGCTTGACAACCTTTGCCGCCAAAACGCTCTCGAGTTGATGGCCACTTTTGCCGACTACGCGCCGTCTCTGTGCCGCAAGGACGAGACCTACACAAACGACATGATTACACAGTGCCTCAGCCTCATGACCGACCTTGGTGAGGATGACGACGATGCAGCTGAGTGGCTGTCATCCGACGATGTGAGTGGCACCTTTGGCTTGTCTGGAATTTGCGTCTTTGAAATACTAACATTTCTCTAGCTGGACCAAGAGGAAAGCGACCAGAATCACGTCGCTGGAGAGCAGTGCATGGACAGACTCGCCAACAAGCTTGGCGGCCAGACCATCCTGGCACCGACCTTCAACTGGCTTCCCCGCATGATGACCTCCATGGCTTGGAGAGACAGGCATGCGGCTCTTATGGCCATTTCCGCCATTTCTGAGGGCTGCCGGGAGTTGATGATTGGTGAGCTCAGCCAGGTTCTCGACTTGGTTGTTCCCGCGTTGAAGGATCCGCACCCCCGTGTGCGCTGGGCTGGATGTAATGCTCTTGGCCAGATGAGCACCGATTTCGCGCCCAAGATGCAGACCGACTACTACGACCGTGTTCTCAAGGCCATCATCCCGGTCCTTGACTCTCCCGAGGCTCGTGTCAAGTCGCACGCTGCTGCTGCCCTCGTCAACTTCTGCGAGGAGGCCGAGAAGTCCATCCTGGAGCCCTACCTCGACGAGCTCCTGTCTCACCTCTTCCAGTTGCTCCAGAATGAGAAGCGCTACGTCCAGGAGCAGGCTTTGTCGACCATCGCGACCATCGCCGACGCTGCCGAGGCTGCCTTCTCCAAGTACTACGATACTCTTATGCCTCTGTTGGTCAGTGTTTTGCAGAGAGAAAACGACAAGGAGTTCCGCCTTCTCCGCGCCAAGGCTATGGAGTGCGCTACGCTGATCGCCCTGGCTGTTGGCAAGGAAAGACTTGGCCAAGATGCCATGACTCTCGTCCAGCTCCTTGCCTCCATTCAGCAAAACATTACCGACCCTGATGACCCTCAGGCGCAATATCTGATGCACTGCTGGGGCCGTATGTGCAGAGTCCTCGGCCAGGAGTTCCTTCCCTTCCTGCCCAACGTCATGCCACCTCTTCTCGAGCTTGCTAGCGCCAAGGCCGACGTTCAGCTCCTGGATGACGACGACCAGGTCGAGCAGATCCAGCAGGAGGATGGTTGGGAACTCGTCCCTCTCAAGGGTAAGATGATTGGAATTCGGACGAGCACCATGGAGGACAAGAACATGGCCATTGAGCTTCTTGTCGTGTACGCCCAGGTGCTCGAGGGAAGCTTCGCCCCTTACGTGGCCGAGATTATGGAGAAGATTGCTCTCCCTGGTCTGGCCTTCTTCTTCCACGACCCCGTCAGATTCATCTCGGCCAAGTTGGTGCCTCAGCTTCTGAGCTCCTACAAGAAGACGTACGGCAGCCCATCAAATGAGCTCGCCGGGCTCTGGGCTGCGACTGTGGACAAGCTTCTCGAGGTGTTGACCGCGGAACCTGCGATCGATACTCTTGCCGAGATGTACCAGTGCTTCTACGAGTCTGTTGAAGTCATTGGCAAGGAGTGCCTCACCGCCGATCACCTCTCTCGCTTCATTGACTCAGTCCACTCTGCCATTGAAGACTACAAGGACCGTGTTGCCCAGCGTCTCGAGGATAAGGAGGCCCTCGGGGCCGAGGACGTGGAAGACGAAGCCGAGGACGTTTTGTTGGCTATTGAGGACGATCAGACGCTCCTGTCTGACATGAACAAGGCCTTCCACGCCATCTTCAAGAACCACGGTGCTGCCTTCCTCCCATCATGGGAACGCCTGCTCCCCACTTACGAGGGCTTCCTCAAGTCCGAAGACCCTACCCAGCGCCAATGGGGTCTCTGCATCATGGACGATGTGCTGGAGTACTGCGGCACCGAAAGCCAAAAGTACGCCAACCTCATCACCCAACCCCTGGTTGATGGCTGCAGGGACTCGTCGCCCGCCATCCGCCAGGCTGCGGCCTACGGTATTGGTGTGGCTGCTCACCGCGGTGGTCATCCTTGGGCTCAGTTCTTGGGAGGCGCCCTGCCTTTCCTCTTCCAAGTGACGCAGGTTCCCGAGGCGCGGAGCGAGGATAACGTCTACGCAACGGAGAATGCTTGTGCTGCCATTGCCAAGATTCTTCACTTCAACGCCGGCTCGGTTCAGGATCCCAACAACGTCGTGGCTCAGTGGATTGAGACCCTTCCCGTCACAAATGACGAGGAGGCCGCACCCTATGCCTACGCCTACCTGGCAGAATTGATTGACAAGTGAGTACATTTCCAAGACGTGGGAATCCAAGCACAACTGATACTAATTCGTGAATTCAGGCAGCATCCGGCTGTCGTTGGCCAGGCTGGCAAGATCTTTGTGCTCACTGCACAGGCTCTGGAGGCAGACTCTTTGGCAGGACAGACCGCAAGCCGCGTAGTACTCGCCATCAAGGCTCTTCTGTCCCAGGCAGGCGTTGACCCCACACCGCTGCTGCAGCAGTTCTCGCCCGAATCTCAACGAGCGATCACTTCGTACTTCTCTTAGGAGATGAGTATGCGCATGAAAAACTAGGGTGATGTATTGCACACACCCGCAACGAAGAAGAAGCGCCGAGGACGCCGCGGACCGCTGTACTAGAAGAGGAGCAGTCGATGATACCACAAGCACCGAAAGGTTAGGGAGGGGTCCTATGAGGCACGAGAATAGTGCTGGACTTGGATAGCTGCTGAAGCAGACTCGGAGCCAAGGTCCGGCCTAGGCCGATTTCGGTGGCAAAAGCAGAGGAAACAGCGAGGAATGGACATTGTTGTAAGAGGGCTCGGTTCGACTGACCCCTCGTTTTTATCATTAACCAGTCCCCTCCTCCATGGCGCCATTAGTGATGCCGATATGATGATATAGAGGAGTGGTTGTTCTACAAATAGAAATTCACGCAGATGAGATATGCCCATGACACGAAACGTCATTCGAAATATGAAGAAGACACGTTGACTTGAACAAGGAAGTATTGGTGATTTTCAAACGCAGTCATGGGAAGCTATCAAATGCTGACATGAGAAGACGGTGGAGCCTCCAACCGGGGAACGGCTTGAAGGAACGACGGAGCAGCACAAGAGACGAAAGGGCCTGTTAGAAAAATACGATGCTGCTCGCGCCATCGTGCCTTTGCCCAATCACGCCTTTTTCAGCATTCAGGATACTGGCGTTTTTGAAACTTCGAAGCAAGCTGACCGAGCTGAGCACCGGAAATGGAAATCTCGAAAGAAAAGTACTCCGTAGCGGCAACGCCTGTACGCCCAACGCCCTGGGTGGCGTATGGGTCTCAGCTTTCTAGACCTAAGGTAGTTTGTGTGCGATACTAAATGCCTTGCTAGCATCTCGGGCCATGTTCATTTGAGGTTGGAGCTGGAATCTTGAAGCTCAATGTGGCCTTTACACGCGGGGGGGGCTATAGAATGATGGCGCTGCAGCGTGGTGTAGCTGAGATACCATCCATCGGACCATGTTTTTGAGGTCTTGGACGAGGCAGAACTGGGGGAGGGGAGTTTACGGACGAAGGTGAGTCACTCTTGCTCTTTGGGAGTAGTCTTCAAACTTCTCTCTGAGTTCTTCCTCGGCGTTCTGGCCAATATCTTGTTCCGCACTCTAGGACGAACCTCTCTCTCACCCGATATAATAGGAATTTGTCAGATGTACAAGCACATACGACCACACCCATCGGAGAATTCGGGATCCCGTCCGCTCTCCCATAGACAAGCCGATGAGGGCCGGATTAGTAGCTGAGTCGGTGACGATCAGCGAATACCTGGTGTTGTATGTTTTTGGGAGTTTTTTTTTTCTTTTGGGGTCGGGGCAAGAGGTTTGTGCATGTTGCTATCTACGGCGTAGCTGCCCGCCTACCTAGTTTAGAATCGAAATGAGGCACCATCTTCCCTTAGTCTCTTGGTGTCAGCAAAATCTTTGGTCATCGTTTTTGGAGAATTTGGAAGATTCGGGTCAAAGAGAGAGAAGAAGTCGTTTAGAGCCAGGGCTATTGGTGAGATTGTATTATGAGATCTAATTGGCTCACCGGATGAAATTCTCCAGCGAGAAAGAAGAAGAAGAAAAAAAATCAGGTCATGGAGAATCAGATGGGCAAATGGGAATTGCCATGTTCCCGCGTCTTCGCCACCCCTCCTCCTCTACCACGTATCCGTACCCACCTTACCGAAAGGTGTGGAAATCAGATGTGGTGGGGTTGGGATAGACTTACACATTGTTGACACCCCGACCTCACTTGACTACCTTACCTACCTGAGATACGCCTAGGTACCAGTAGCCACTGGTCCGGCATCTGGCGAAATTCCTCTTCTTCTTCCTCAGCTACGTATCGGATCGCTTGGCTCGGTTCATTTGTGTTTGACAGGTCTTACCATTTCGGAAGTCAAGTTCACGTTCATGTCGGACCGGGGAGGGGTGGGGTCGGATAAGGTCCATCTTTTTTTTTTTCGTGCTTCCCAACTCCCGTCGTTCATTTGGGGATGGCGGGGAGGCGGAGGAGAGGGCAGAAGGGAAAGGCGTGAATTCTTGGTGTTACCGCATTCTCTTTCTGCATCGATTGTGAGAATGCCATGCTGGGTATGGGGATCTGTGTGTTACTGTTACTGTTACTCGGGAGATTGATTGCCTGTCCGTCGTACAGAGACACATAGACACGTCCGTCGATTTGTAAGGATGACATGGTATATTCGGATCATACGCACTGCCTACGGTTTATCTGGGTTGTACGAGGGATGCTGTTGTGTTGCTCATCAACGGTTCTCTTGCATTTGTGATCTCTGAGCTTTTCGTTGCCCCGTCGGAAAGCGCACTGGATTTAATCGTATGTTGGAGGGAGGGATAGGGCACGCCAGGTTACGGTTGTGGGTTGAAAACGGAGGGGAGGTGCTAGTGATGCATGCCCGTTTATGGTGTCTTTAACTACGCATGGGTGCAGCTTCAGCTTTGCTGCAGGGAGAAGTATAGTTGACCTGCAACCGTTGCGTTATCGCGCTTGTACTAGGAGATGATGAGTCTCTGTAGGTATATTCTTCCAATACCCAAGATGGCGTAGAGTTCGCCTACACATGACTTGGTAATGAGACTAAACCTATGGAAAGGGTTTAGAAGGCACATCTCGATGATCAGAGGCGTTATTATCAACTGGCAAATGCGGTTTCTAGCAGAACTCGCAAGCCATATTGTTGAGTGTATATGCCATTCTTTTGCTGATCTTTACTGCTTTAAGGGTATCTGGTGGGCGGGCGTCACATGGCAGACCACAGGTGTGCGCTGTTGAAAGGTCTCATGTGGCGCCGAGACGTAGGACATACAGCAGGCACAAGTTCGAACAAACAGCCTGGAGGGGGGGAAGAGCTTGGAGCGCCTCAGTCAGCTTGGAGTAGGTAATGAAGTTTAGAGCGAGGCTGCCACAGAGTCAGGGGCCTTTGTTAGCGATCTATACGGCGGAGGGAATGACGGGTAGATCGTGGAATAAGCATCATGAAGGTTTTCGTGTGAGACGACGGGTGGTGGCATGTCTGCATGTCTGCATGTTTGGGTGGTTACCCAGGTTCGGGCCGCTGCCCAGGCTTTGCCAGAACTGCTAAAGTCTCCCGCGAAAGGGATCAAAGGAAGACATCGGGGGCGCGTGGCACAGTGCCAGAGAGGCTCGATCGCCGATGACAAGATGGGAATCGGAGTGGAGGATGGGAGATCGTGTTCGATGCAATTTTAGAAATGGAGAATTGGGAGAAACCCTAGGTGTGTGGTCTCTAGTCTATCCGCTAAGGGAAGATTAAATGGGAAATACACTTTGCTCAAGTTTCCTCCTCTCTCACTACGGTCTGTACTCTATAGCAAGTGGTGCCGTAGTTGGTGAGCAGCAAAGATGGGATGGGACCAACGGTTCGTTTTGCAGCTCGTGGTGAGCACGTCAAGACCTGCGGAAGTCATGTCAAGGGGGTGGGAGACTTTGCTTGGGAGTTGGTGCCCGGAGCTGTTTTGGTTGGTCTGGTGTGTCAGGACTCAGGACTTCAGTGTCGGGGACAAATTCAAGGCTGTCCAAGGCCCCCGGGAGAAATGACGAAATGGATTTCTGCTGGGTAAAAGTCAACTTCTGTCCGTGCTTGTCCCGCTCGCATGCCCATCCCTGCCTGCCGTGGTGTTTGCAGTAAGCACCGTTTTCAGTGTCCGTACAGATGATTCTGCTTTATAAGGAAGGCCGGGTAAAGTCAGGGCCCTGATCAAACAGTAGGTAACACTCTGGGAATAAGGGCATGATGGTGCAATATCTGCAAGTCGATATAGAGGCAAGGTTGGATGGGACAGCAATTCTCATCAGGTGCAATCATGGGAAAGTGTGGCGGCCCGTTTATTGGTTGGATGGAGCAGGTACGTATCTTGATCCTGCCGCATCTTCCTCCATTCAGCATCCGTTCTGGATGCAGGGGTGGGGGTCATCATCTCCACTTGTGGAGTACATCAAAAGAACCTGATGATCAGGAGAGCCTTATTCGATTCTATAAGTACCAATGGTGTACTTAGACCCAGCATCCCATATGATGACGAAAGAGGTTTCGTTCGAGCACGCTTGGCGTTTTCTTGTGGCATGGCGGGCGCATACCATTTGCTACTGGCATTCTTCAGATGCACACTTTGGAGGTCTTGGGAGAGTCTTGGGGGCCATGGGGCTTGCGGCTTGCTGTCGGCGCATTCTCACAGACAAGAACAAGACCGTCAACTTACCTTACGTGCTTACAATAGTAGTGGGGGGTGGGGGGTTTGAGTTGAGCCTGCCACGCTCCCACGAGATGCGGCATGCCATGCACACAAGGTAAGGTACTGATACCTCCCGAGTCCCGTCAGCCACGGAACCACGATACGGATACCTTGGACACTGCAGCATGAGCATCTTCAACATTCCACCCATCTCTGCCACGGCCGAAGAATCGGGACACCACAGATCCAAGACGGATGGCAGCCTCTTGACCGGCCTATTTCCATAAACTTCCTCTCGTTCCGCCTCAGCTAGCCGCAATCTTCAGACAGTCTCTCCAGTCACCCTGGTGCTGCGGCCTGCCATGCGCACTAGGTATTGCAGTGTCACATTTCGCCCACAGGCTCTGATCCGTATGTACATACCTACTTCGTAATCACATAGGGCACAGCGCTCTCGGCACATCATTCCAACCATTCGGGACTCTCTGGGTCTATTCTTACTTCTGGCGGATCCGAACTTTCCGGTAGGGGAGTTATCCAGAATAGCCGCGCCTTGATGATTTCTTACCTGCACTTACACTGTTATGATAGAGAGGCGACTGGGACCCTATCTGGAGTATCAAGCCCCAACGCCATCACGTGCCCGGTGAAACCAAACCAACTGTACTTTACGGATACGGTGAAGGCCACCAAGAACCGAGGAGAAGAACAGAGAATGGGGCCTTGGCCACTGGTGTCGTACAACCTTAGCAGAGATGTGCCATGCCGGAGATCCCAAGGCCGGCATGCCCTGTCTCGGTGCTCTTCCTCCGGCGACGACTCACAGAGGAAAATAGGGTAGGCAACCTCCCGTCGCCAAAACATGCCGGATCAGCACGGGCAAGGAAAGGTAAGCTGGTAAGGTAGGTAGGCGACTCCAGAAGTCCAGGGACCTCGTCTCGTTTCCTCCCGGCGTCCGTCGCTACCCAAACGCGCCGAGTCTTCCAATGTAAACCCAACCTGGACATTGACACCTAGCATCCCCGGTCCACTCCAGGGCACCCGGCTCTTCCATGATGGCAGTGGCCGTGACTGTCCGCTCTTTCGCCCTTAATGCTGCCCGCCCGTGTCCAAGGTAGGGTAAGCGGGAGCCAGGTGAGCCAAGTACCTTTGCGACGTACTTAGGTACCTAGCCACAGCATTCTGCTGGGAGAGGAACATTGCGATACCTATCCGCCGGCCCGTGGGGCCTGGCTGCCATGCCGCCCCCAATCACGTCTCTCTCTCTCTCTTTTCTCCCCTCGCCTGTCCGTCCAGTGTCCACCACTACACTACGTAAGGTACACTGCTACGTATACTGGCACACTGGAATCAACCACCGAGAACGTCCACCAAACTCCATCTTCCCTCCCCGCAACAAAGCCAATCTGGGTCATCTCCCACGACTGTTTCTCACGTCTGCTCCCACCATCTCCGGGCTGCAAACCCACCGACGCCCAATTCTTCGACACGATCCGACATCAACAACCCACGACGACAACTGTCGCCGCCGCCCAGTACATCCCTTTTCTGCCTCGCCGTACCCAAGCGACGACCGCCCTCTGCTCCGTTCCGCTCTTCACCAACCCCGAGAACCCGACGACCGATACGCATCTGGCCGACGTTCAATTGCCGGTATTCTGCCTGCTTTTCCCGTAGTCCACGGCGGCCACCCCCCTTCTCACAACTTCTGCAATACATGCGCCGGTCCGAGACAAGAGGCCGAGGATTGTAACGCGATATCGCACCCCCGACCGTATGCACCGGTGGCACTATTTAAGCCGGCGCCTCGGGAGAGAAAAGTACAAGTTGGACGGCTGAACCACCTGGTTGCGACTCGACACCACTCGACGACGACTTCCTGCACCCTACCACCACCACCGACTGATACGACGACACGACACGACGACTGGCCCACTATCAACGACAAGGTCCTTGGGACACCGATGCGATCGCCATGGAGGCCTTCTACCCACAGCTCACTCCCCAAGAGCTGCAGCGACAGATGTCGCAACAGTCTCACCAACGCCAGATGCAGGGCCAAGGCCAAGGACGCGGTCGCGCCTATCACCAAATGAATCAAGGCCATGCCATGCCAATGATGGGTGGCAACGGCGACTCGCTCGACGACATTGTCAACAGTAACAACCATGAACTGCAACGGCGCCGCAGCATACACCAACCATACATGCCCTCCAACCAGAATACGCAAAATGCCGGCGCCGACAGGAGGATGTCCATGATGGAGTTCGGCGCTGATGATAATCAGATGCTCAACTATCCTTTCCAGAACCCCGCCATGAATGGCGAGTTCTCTAATATGGCCGGCCAGATGGGCAACGGCATGAATAGCGGCATGGACGGCGGTATGACGAACAACGGAGGGATGGGCAATAGTGTTCCCGGAAACATTTCCATACCTGGAGGCATGGATGCGTACTCTACCCAAGACGGGCTGCAGATGTCGCCGACCGATGCATTCACCACCTTTTCTCCCGATATAATGAGCTCGATGATGCCCCCGGCGTACGCTAACATGGCTATGCCGACGACATCGAGTATGAATATGTACGGCCAAACATCCATGGCCAACGCTTTCCCGAGCCCATTAAACACCACTGCCAACGACATGACGATGGACCTAAGGGCCGATGAAACTCCCGGAACAGCACCACAGTCTGCCCTCCCTACGCCGCTAGATATCGACAACGCAGACAACGAGGCTATGAGTATGGGTCAGCAACAATATCAGACGCCGGCCGACAGCAACTCGAATAGGGCCATTTCACAAGTTCCCAAATTCGGCTCCGTTTCAAGCGGTCCCCAGACAACGCCGTCAACATTATCCCGCGAGGTGTCAACCACTTCTGGCCAGACTTCTTCGCAGTCCCCCAACAACCGATCATCGTCCATGGCAACGAGCCAGACAGCAGCCTCTGCTGCACCTACCGCAACTGCAGAGACTACTCCGGCCCTGGGTCCTCAAACCCCTCGTGCAGAGTCCAAGGAGAAGAATGTCTACTCGAAGAGCGGCTTCGACATGATGCGGGCGTTATGGTATGTCGCTACAAGAAAGGATCCCGAGATCCATCTTGGCGCCGTAGACATGTCTTGCGCATTCGTGGTCTGCGACGTGTCACTCAATGACTGCCCTATTATTTACGTCTCTGACAACTTTCAAAACTTGACGGGGTACAGTCGCCATGAAATTGTTGGCCAAAATTGTCGATTCTTACAAGCTCCCGACGCCAAGGTTGAAGCTGGCTCCAAGCGTGAATTTGTGGACGACGCGTCGGTCTATAATCTCAAGAAGAAGATTGCGGAAGGTCGTGAGGTTCAGCAAAGTTTGATCAACTATCGCAAGGGCGGCAAGCCTTTCCTCAACCTTTTGACAATGATTCCAATTCCTTGGGACGACCCCAATGAGGTCCGGTTCTTCGTTGGTTTCCAGATCGACTTAGTTGAGTGCCCGGATGCCATTTCGCAGGGCCAGGATGCAGGAGGTGTCAAGGTCAACTACAAACATAGCGACATTGGCCAGTATATTTGGACGCCCCCGAACCAAAATACCGTCGAAGCCGAAAACGGACAGACATTGGGTGTCGACGATGTGTCTACCCTGCTGCAGCAGTTCAACCCCAAGGGTGCGGTGTCGGACTGGCACAAGCAATCCTGGGATAAGATGCTGCTCGAAAATACCGACGACGTCGTTCATGTCCTTTCACTCAAGGGACTGTTCCTCTACCTTTCACCCTCCTGCAAGAGAGTCCTGGAGTACGATGCGACAGAGCTGGTAGGGAACTCTCTTTCGACCGTATGCCACCCCTCCGATATTGTGCCCGTCACCCGTGAACTCAAAGACGCCACGGCGGGTAATTCGGTCAATATCGTCTTCCGCATAAGGCGGAAGCAAAGCGGCTACACGTGGTTCGAAAGCCACGGCTCATTATTCTTCGAACACGGAAAAGGTAGAAAATGCATCATTCTGGTAGGGAGAAAACGACCGGTTTTCGCATTGAGCCGGCGAGACCTAGAAGCACACGGGGGCATCGGCGACAGCGAGTTATGGACCAAGATCTCGGTATCCGGCATGTTCCTCTTCGTGTCTTCCAACATCCGGTCTTTGCTCGACTTACAGCCAGACACCCTGATAGGCACTAGCATGCAAGAGCTCATGCGTAGAGAGAGTCGTGCCGAATTTGGCCGAGCAATCGAAAAGGCAAGGAGAGGCAAAATAGTGACATGCAAACACGAGGTTCATAATAGGAGAGGACAGGTACTTCAGGCACAAACGATTTTGTACCCTGGAGATGCCTCCGATGGCCAGAAACCCACGTTCTTGTTAGCGCAGACCAAGCTCCTCAAAGCGTCATCGAGGACCATCGCGCCGGCGGCTACACCCCCTGGAAGCGTCAAGTCGACCTCCCAGATCAACCAAAACCTACAACTCACAGCACCGAATACCGATCTCACAAAGACCGGTCCGTTGTCGTTACCAGGCGGTCAAGCAATACCGGGCTCTCAGGATGCTGCTCTCGCTTCGGACGACAACATTTTTGACGAGCTACGGACGACCAAGTGCTCCAGCTGGCAATTCGAGCTACGCCAGATGGAGAAGGTCAATAGGATCCTCGCCGAAGAACTGGGCGGTCTATTATCAAACAAGAAGAAGAGAAAGAGAAGAAAGGGAGTAGGCAACGTCGTCCGCGACTGCGCCAACTGCCATACGCGCAATACGCCCGAGTGGCGACGAGGTCCTAGTGGTCAAAGAGACCTCTGCAACAGCTGCGGTTTACGCTGGGCAAAGCAGGTGAGAAGCGCCGAGCCCTCTGTAGTAAGCCGAGTGGAGGACGACGATGTTAATCAGGATTAGGTTGGACGGGTTTCGCCGCGCAATTCGTCTCGAGGAGGCGCAAACACCAACGCAGACGCAATCAGTAAGAAGTCGAACTCGCCAATACACTCGTCTCAGCTCCAGAACGAAGTCAAGGCAAACAATAGTACGCCAGCGAGACCAAGCGACGGTTCATCAGGGAATGGTACACCTGCCACTTCCGTTTCCGTCTCTAAAAGTCACCAAGGCATGCCCCCTCCGAGCCAACCTCTTCTCGAAGGCGGTAGCGGCGGCGGAATGACATCCATACGGGAATGAGGAGAGAGCGACGACGATGCATACTCGCCCATTTATCTTACTCAGAACTCAGATACTATCGTTCCGAACGCACGTCCTTTCTGCTGAGATACCATTATACTTTCGTTTCTTAAGGTCTTGTGGCGATGGCCTGGTAATATCTAGTGCCTAGAAGCGGCGCCAACAAGATGGTTGATTTCCCCCTCCCCCCCCTGGCGATTTTTCTTGAACATTTCTAGGATTTTTGGCATTTTCTCTACAAAAGGTACACGAGGCGTCCTGGGACGGGGGGTCAGAACGCAGATCTTTTTTTGTTCGGGTGTTTTATCAGTCATTCGCCGTTACGGCCGGAACTGACCAGCTTGCGATACCACACCGACATCATTTTGGGTAGATTGGCATCATGAGTTTTCTACTTACCTCCTGGGGGTGGGGGAAAGGACAGCCAAAACAAATCGCAGCCCCCCCTGTACTTCAGTGGTTGGTTTTTATCTGGTCTGGGATCTTTCTGTTGTAGGAGGTGCTGGCAAAGGATGAAATTTTGCGGAGCGGAACTGGGCTTAGAAAAGAAGCGATCAAGCATTTATGAAAGGCCGGATTGGTTGGAAGCGGTGTTTTTTTCTTTTCTTCCTCAGTCTTCCGTCTTCTCTAGCACACCCTCCCATGCTTGTCTTCGTCTCTGGATTCTCGTCGGGATAGACCCGCTTGGATACATGGCGGAAGAGTTTTGGGAATGGTGGGCGGTGATTAAGGCAGATGGGAGATGGGCGAGGGGATGCGAATCACGCAGCCATTGGCCTTGGTGTTAGCCATTTATATGAAACGGAATGTAGCTGAATGAGACATACCCCATGGATTTTGAATGAAGATCTCTTGAATGAAGTTGTCGTGGAAGTGATGTTCGGTGATTATCTGGAGTGAGTTCGGCAATATGGCAGCAACGACGACGTACCTTCAGTCACACATTCCAATCAATATTGTGCTAGGCTCTGCCTGTCTGATCAAGACGGTGACGGGGCCTTGGCCTCTGTGAGTATTTTACTGCGTTATGGCAAGCTTTGGGTTCTTTAGTCTGAAGACACATGTTTGGAAAGAAGTCGGTCTGGGCCGTGGGCCTTGGGAGCGGCAGCCTTCTCATCCTTGTCAGCCTCGGGCGCTCTTTTTATTTTTATTTTTATTTTTTTTATATGTGCTCAAGAGGTATATTATTTTTGGCTACATGTGTTTATACTGCGTTTATTCATCATTGGTTTGACATGTACCTCTGAGGCGATTATTTGGTCGTCTTGAGTGCTGATACATCATGAAGTGGGATATGGTATCAATGAGTAGAAATAGGAAGAGGAGGATAAGGCAGATATCGAAGCGGAGAGTGACTTTCAATGAATGAGGAGGAAGATGAAGATGGGAAGAAGTTTTCGGTCGGGAGATAGTATACTTCCCGATATTGTCGTCGGCGTAGGATCATGAAAGGGACATGGATTATGAAAGACACGTAATCAAGAGAGCATAGTCAAAGTTCAAGAAGCCCGATTCGACGGTTGAATAACGAAATGCTCAATATCATGCTTCACATTTCCCGTCTGGATTCATGGACATGGAGTCAATCATAAGGAAGCATAACAAGTTCAATGAACAGAATGTATTTGCGGAAAATCATCAAAGAAAAGGCATTTTATGCCCCGCCGGCACACTTTGTGCTGACCAGCCTGGGAGAAAAACGGTCATACCGAAGTAATCGCGTTCAAAAAAAAAACTCCCCATCGCCCACTTCTCCCTCCCCCAAATCCACGGGGCCAGAACCGTCTTTCAGGTCTGCTACCCCTCTCATATATACCGATTCCCATAACATCCCCGGGGCCAGGCCGTCTTTCAGGTCCTGCGTACCCCTCCCGTATACTGGTCTTCTCTATGCCCAAGTCATAGAATCTGGTGCTGCCTTTCGGCTGAGAGAACGCAGGTAGACTATGAGCAAAGGAAAGAGAAGAGAAGAGGTTTTAAAAAAGGCTAGTCATGAATGACTCAGCGGGTGTACCCGTAGTTGCCCACCTGGTTCCTCCAGACCCCGTTGTATTGGTACTGGCCCAAGGCTGCAGTGTAGGAGGAGGCCTGAGGGAATTGAGGGCGGTAGGCGGAGGCGGCGGCGGCGGCGGCGGCAGAGAGAGCGGGCGGAGTGGGGATCTGGGCGCCGAACTGACCCATTGCGCTGCCGGCGAAGCTATTGGCGTCTCCGGGTAATACGGAGCGAATAGGAGCAGGCGCAGGCGCAGGAGTGAGGGCGGGAGGAGGACTGGCCGAGGCGCTGCGGAGGATAGCTTGGGCGATGACGGGTAACAGCGCCCGGTTGAGCTTTCCTACCAGGGTGCCGATCTGCTCTGCGTCTGCTTGCTCCTCTGGGGTCACTGGTGCTGACGTCTCTGGCGGAGGACTTGGCGGAGGGGTGACTGCTGCTGCCGCCGCCGGGGGGAGAGGGACGGGGGAGGAGGAGGAGGAGGCTGGCAGGGTCCAAGAGGGGACGTAGGGCCTGCTCTCGCGGCGAGTCCTCTTTGCAGAGCGAGGGGCCTCTGCTCCGAGCGGTGTGAGCGGCTGCTGCTGCTGTTGCTTCGCGTCCATATCGAAGACAAAGTCGTCCAGAGCGTGGCAGGTGAGGCGGCCGTCCCATGCCGGGTTGTGGAGGAACCGCGGGTCGCGCCAGGTGGAGTGGGCGGACTCGGCGAAGTGGTAGACCTCGACGACCCAGCCGTTTGCGAGGGCGGATTGCACTGCGGCGGGGAAGCCCCCTTCCATGTCGCCGTCGAGGTTGCCGTCACCGGTGGCGAGGATCATGGTGCCCGGCGCGCCGAGGTTGTCGAGGACAGTCTTGCGCATGTGGTGCTGGACCGTCTCGTCTACTCCCTGCTCCTTCATCGCGAAGGAGCCCGCGTGGGAGGAGGAGGGGTCTGCGGGAACCCGCTGGAGGACCTTTGCGGTGTAATCACACGCTTCGGCCTCCTGCAGGTACAGGGGGATGGACGAGGAGAGGGGCCTGCTGTGGTTGTTGCTGTTGTTGTTGTTGTTGTTGTTATTATTGGTGCTGGCCTTGCTGCGGGAGCCGACGACGACGCCCTCCTTGACCTCTCTGCCGCGTTCGAGTATTCCCCTGAATGCGTAGAAGGAGAAGGCGGAGGTGGAGAGGCGCTGGTCCCTGGACATGCCCATGCGCTTCTTGAGGTGGTTGAAGAAGGAGACGCTGATGTTGGAGCCGTCGGCGTAGACGTAGAGACCGCGGGCGGATTGCTCCGGGTACGTCGTTGCCTGGACCTCGTCGTGAGCGCCGAAGCGCTGCTGTAGGCGGATGGGAAGGGGCAGTTGGGAGATGGGAAGGGGTCTCTTTGCTGTCTGCTTGTTAAAGAGCCTTTCTCCCGCGTTGTCTGGGTTGTGGACGGCGGCGACTGCTGCTGCTGCTGCTGCTGTGGCGGCGTTGGAGGAGTCGGAATGGTAGCCCGAGTCTGAAGAGGCTCGAGCTACCTTTCCGCCGGCGGCAGCGGTCTTCTTGCCAACGTCCTTGGACTCGACCTTTGATCTTTTGATCTCGGTCAAGTCCAAGGACTGGTAGTTGCGCTTGGTGCCGGTTCTCGCCATTTCTTCAGTGGTGATTAAGATCGGGGGGAGGAGAAGAAGGGGCTGAGACAGTTTGCTTGATGTGCTCTTGCTGTCGCAGAGAGGCTCAAAACAGTGTAATGAAGAAGAATAAACTCTGTCTGATAGAGGGAGAGTAGATGTAGTTGAAGAGGAAGTTTGGTTGACTCGGAGATCTCTAAACAACTTCGTAAAGTCGCCTAAAGTGTTGGATGGTTGTTTGATAGGAGACGAAGATGAAGATGAGTGAGATGTTTCTGCTAGGTCCGAGGACTGCAGAGAAAGGATTGAGACGTCCATTTTATATTATATTGGTGTGGAAAGTTTAGAGGGACCCTTTTGATACGAGAGCAAGTTGCTTCGGCTGAGGACACGGGATGTCCTTTGGTGATAGTCAAGGTACCGGGGACTCTCGTGGAATCCCGGTCAAAAGGTCGGACGTTGTAATCGTCTCCTTCCTAGCGCCTTCGAGCCGTGGCGGGAAGGGGATTGAGTTTGACGAGAGTGTGGTATCGACCATGAAACTCATCGGAGATAGCAACCTCTGCCGTGGGCGACCACCTTGAGGTTGACCGTAGACGTCGGTTGAGAACCGGGCCAGGGTCTCACTAGCCAACGTCCACGATGGAAGATTGGTTCTGGCTTGTCCTCCTGACTCTCAAAGTTTTCAAGATGCCGTGTCTCTTTACCAACTGGATCGAGGGCAGAGGAGCAGAGAAGGGGTTCGATCCGATATTAGGGCTTTGGCGAGGCCCGGTTGACGATGTAGTCTGTGGTGCTGTCCTGGATGACCCAAGTACACTCTTAGTTCCACGCTTTGCAAGTGGACCGTAAGTCTTGAACGACCGGGTTGCTGAAAAGGTCGGGAAGAGATTCCGAGCGTTGTGTCGGATGGCGATGAGGCGTAGTTGTCTACAGCCTTGAGATTCTTGCTTGGTGTCTCCAGGTTGATGTTTTGCAACTGATGACCCAATGTTGGCAGGTTCTCAACGAGAAAAGCTGCCAAGAGAAAGACAGAGATATGGAAACTTCGATCGTAGACAGTGGAAGTGGCGAGAGCTCAATTGTCGATAGTCTCGATTCCGTCCTGATTTGGTTTCCTCAATTGACAGCAGAGAATCCGAAGTGACCAGATATCTCAACCAGCAAGGTGACGGAGAGAGCCAGAGGAGTGCGAGCCGCGGGGGTGTCGGAAGTCGTACCGGGGCGAAGCAATCGTAAAAGTCCTTCCAGATATCCGAACGTAAACGCCAACGCCACCCAAGATACTAAGGATGACTATGCAAGAAAGAGAACACCCGGAGAACTGTGGATGGACTCAAACCAAGAGAGACAAGCACAGCAAGGTGGGAAAAAAAAGCAAAGACTTCGAATTCCAAGTCCTGATCCGATGACAAGAAGGACGAGTTCCGACTTGGTTGAAGAACGCCACGAAACGGAATGCTTCAATGAGAACAGACGCAAATGAGAACTAAGTTGGGGGCGAATGAGCGGTTGGCGGATCGGATGTGTGTGAGTCGGTTTCCTCGGGGTGCAAGAGGGTGAAGAACACGTATACTCGCGGATTGAGAGAGAGAGAGAGAGAGAGAGAGAGGGGTGAGATGATAGATGAAGTCGAAAGTAAGAAGGCGAAAGGCGCAGTGAAGCGGTTATGAGAGAAGAAGAGGTGAGAGATGAAGTCGGAACTGAAGTCGAGAACGTCAGCGAATCAGTCTTAGCCGCCTTTGGGAGAGAGGCTTAATTAGCGTGCTGCGCTGCATTTGCCCCCCTCACCCACGCGAATCGGTTCGCCCAAAGGAAAGGGTCCGATCTCTGGTGAAAGTGGGCGGCGCGGGCACAAACGTCCGCTCGGGTCGGACGGCGGGGAGGGCAGATACTCTATTCGATGCACTAACATTTAGGACCTGTATATAGGTGGACAGAGTCTTCGTTTCATGAGGTTTATGGATCTTGAGGCATCTCCTGGGTTTAAGCAGTCGTATAGAGATGAGTAGCGTTCATTTGGTTGATTCTATGAGTATCTACGTTGAATCTCGTCAGAAGTAGTATTTCTGAATATTAGGCACATTGGCCAAGATTCAAGTGGTATAGTCACATAACTCGGCACATGACTTTGGGGGGGGGGGGCGAATCAGATCTGCGCTAGTGCCCCTGGTTGGGCCTGGCTCTGGCCTGTCGGGTTCGCTGCACTGACGCTGCACGGAATCTTGTGTCTTATTGGTGAGGGTTTTGTTTAATATGGGTTCAGGGTCCTGAGGCAAAAATGCCAAAAAAAAAAACCCACGAAAGAAGCATAGAAGGCTTTACGCCCAAAGCCGGAGGAACTCGGCCGGGCCGCTCCCCTCCCTCGACCGGCGCGGGGACAGCCGACAGCCACTCACACAGCCTGGGCTCCTAGTTCAGCCTTTGTCTTGTTAATTTCTACATGTCTCAATCCCCGTAGGCCACAATCCAAAGGCCTCGAGGGACGAGGTTTCGGAGGGTGCATGGCGATGAAGACTGGGTGAATGGTTTGGCGAGCTGATGAATCTGTATCAATTTTTGGAATTGAATCGTGGCTCAACACACTTGGATCAGCACACCTGGATACATGTAGACACCAAAGTCATCACAGAATGAGACACTAATTAACAACTAAAGAGGTGTCCTTTGCAGACGTTCACTTCAGCCATAGTCAGACTGGTGGACATGCTTGCAAACAACGGGAGCCCTGAATACTGTTCCGTCTCAATTGTGCGAATTAGGTACTTGAACGGGCATCATGACGCCCTGACGATGATAAAAAAAAATTTATGATTCAATGAGCCGTTTGTTTCCTCCTTCAAAACTCCAAAAGCCAATAGGTATCACAGCAGTCCGACCCGCCGAAAAACTCCGCTCCCTTTCTACCCAGGAGAACGATCAGTCCTCCCTACTCAAGGCCCTTACAGTCGAAGGATCAGGAAGCAGGGATGACGTCGATTAGAATACACGTTGATGCTGCTCAATCCGTCCACTTCCCCATCAGTGAGCAGGCTTGGGCGTGCGTAGACTGGAGTGGACAAAGTAAATGTCTTCCAGGTAATTGGCACGCTTGGCCTCGTCGGCTCGCTCCTCCTCCTCTTCCAACTCCTTTCTGGTCTTCTTGTGACGAGCGGCGCGCTGCTCCCTCATGAGACGGTCATGCTCGTCCAGGTCACCCTCGTCGCGCATGCGCGTGGTCTCCTGGGCGTGCGCTTCGACGTAGCGGACGAGGGAATCGGCGGCCCAGTCGCGCAGCTCATCTCCCGTCTTGCCCTTGGCGGGCTCGGTGACCTTGTCGAGGGCCATCTTGACCTTGAGCTCCTTCTGCTTGGCGACGGCAAAGGGCTTTGCGCGAGAGGTGCGTTCGGCCAGCCATTGCGGGTTGCTCTTAGCAAGGTAGGCGAGGCTATGGCCCGAGTTGGCATTGTCCGGGGCGAGGCCGTGGTCGGGGCGAGCAATGGGCGGTGTGGCGTAGAAAAAGATTCTGCCGTTCTCGTCCCTGTTGTACTGGCTGCGCACCTCTTCGGGGATCTGGTCGTTGAGGGGGTCGGCCAGGGTAAAAACCTCTGGCGGCCTGGGAGGGTTATAGGCATTGGCGGGCTGCATGGCATTAGGCGTGTTGGCCATGGGTGTGCGGGCTGGAGCGGGATGAGGCTGCATTTGATGATGGTTGTAGGTCGGGCCGCCCATGGGATTTGCTGGCATCATTTGTGGATGCATTTGGTGGTGGCCGTGCTGCTGGTGCTGGTGGTGCTGTGGGACCGGCGCTTGGGCCTGATGGTGCTGCTGGTGGGGCGGGAGGTGGTGGTGCTGCTGCTGCTGCTGCTGGAACTGAGGCGCTGGAGGGGGAGGGCCTTGGTGGTGGTGGTGTTGCTGCTGCTGTTGGGGGTGCATGTGCTGTGGTGCATGGTGGGGATGGTGCTGTTGCGGGTGTTGCTGATGGTGCTGTGGGTGCTGTTGTTGGTGTTGCTGGTGCTGGAACGGGCTTGGCGCAAATCCCTGCTGCTGGTACATGGGGCGGATGGGCTGCTGCGGAGAGTGAGACGCCTGGTGAGGAAGTTGAGGTAGAGGCACCGGCGTTTGATGGTTCACCACGACTGGCGATGCTGAAGCATGCTGAGGCGTGTACTGCTGAGCATACATTGCTGGCGAGGGAGACGGCGCAGCTCCCATTCCGTGCCCATAAGGCGTGGGAGGATTGCCCATCGACATGTCGCTAGGCGTCTGGCGCATCGCCTGAAGGACTGAAGGCCGTCGCGCAGGCTCTTGGCTCATGGGCGGCGGAGAAGGCGTGGGCTCAGGTGGAGGGGATTCCTGTACAACCAAAGTGAATTTTGTCAGTAATGAAGAATCAAACGAAGGTCAAGTGAGTTCCCAAAGGTAGGCTGTGAGAGCAGAAGAAGAAAAAAATAAAATTAAAAAACTAACGCGCAGCAACGAGTGAGAGTGAAGGTGAAAATCGAAAGTGCAATTGAAGGGTGAAGGTGACGGTGAAGGTGGAAATGAGGATGAGGGTGAGAGTGAGAGTAAGAGTGAGAGGTGAGGGCACAAAACTCTGCTGCGAAGTACGTTTGATACGGGCTGCAGGGTGTTGTTATCCCACACGCGTCGCTCCCTTTATCTACATGCACTGCATAACCGAGAGGGACGACGAGAGGGTGTGGTGGTGCTGTTGGAGGGTTACCAATTATCCCATCCACCTCCTTTATCCAGGAGGCGGCGCGGTAAGGCTGTGGTGTATTCGTATAGGTGTTCCAGCACGTATTCGTGCAAGAGACACGCCCGTAATGACAAGCCGGCCCAGGTCAAGATGACAGGCCAAACGAAAGAGACAACAGCGGGGAAAACAAAATGATTCACACCATAACTCACGTTTGATTCTCGAGGACGCCGATGCACGGCACCAATAATGGGCGGTGCGTTTGCAGCACCCCAGGTCGGCTTCGGGAGCTCATCCGTTTCCTTCGCATCCGCCTGCAGGAGGTGTTTGATCGGGCTGGGCACCTTCTTGAGCCGCCGCGGTTGGTCAAACAGCTTCATCTCGTAGTCCTTCTCCCGGACTTCGTCGGGCACACAACTCGTCCACGTCTTGATCTTGTTGAATTTACAAGTCGCCTCGTTGTACCGAGACTCGCACACGTACACCTCCTTATCCGCCGGTAGTGTACGCGGCCGTCCTTTATTGAACCGCGTGACGAACATGACGAAGCATCGGTCGAGCACCTCTTCAATCTGGTGGTCGCGATACTGGCCCGTCTTGGCCACCTCGTTCTCGAAGAAGTGCTTCTCGAACCTGTGCACCGTCTGCTCGGGCCGGTAGTACCAGCAGGCGTTGATCCATCGCTGTCCAGCTCGATCTTGCCAAGTTCGGAATATTTGCGCAACAATGGGCTTGGCCATGTCGTTAACATTGCGAATATGCACCCAGTCGCCTACACGGTAACCGTTAACACCCAAATCATCATTTTCAATAAGCCCAGATACCGGAAACAAACTTACCGACTCGCCACGCTTGGCCGTTGTGATGAATTTCCGAAAGTGGCAGCTTGCCATCCTCGTCACGGAATTCATCATCCGGCCTCGACTTTTCCTGCGCGACTAGCTCACGCGCTTGCTTCTGCAGCTCGACAGCGGCTTCGTAAATGTCACTGGCCTCCTCATTGTACTCCTTTGCGTTGTTGAACATGAGCTCGATATCCTTGAGCGCGTCGTCGACAGTCGAGTATTTCTTCCTCTTAGCATTCCTCTTAATGTTGTCGAGCGCAATGGGATTGGTGATGACCTGGTAGTAGTCCGGGTTCGCAAGCTTATCGGGCAGCTTCTCAAAGGGACCAATAAGCAAGTCACCGTCGTCTGACTGGAACTTGCGCAGGCCCTTGATGACGTTGTGAATACGCGCTTCGAGTGGTGTCAAGACTTTGGGAGGGCGACCGCGCTTCTTATGCTCGTCTTCCTCCCGGGCCTCCTCAAGCTGGCGCTTGGTGAGCGAGGTGCGGGCACGCCTCCTGCTTCGTCGGCGTTTTCCGTCATCGTCGGATTCGTCGTCTTCTTCTTCTTCTTCTTCTTCTTCCTCCTCCTCCTCTTCTCCTTCGTCCTCTTCAGATTCGGCCTCTGGCGAAGAGTCTTCCGCGGGCGGGAGCTCGCCCAAATCGGGAAGCTCAGCCTCTTCTGACTTGATCGTGCCTTTGGCAACGAGTTTCTGTAGTTCCTTCTTGAAAAGGTCTCGGATGACGGTGGCACTTTTGAAGATGGCCGAGGAGGGCCGATTGTACACCTGCGCATTGTGACAAATCTGTGCAAGATCGCGAACAAACTCGGGGAAATCCGTGTACAGCTTTTTTTGAATCTTGTGCTACTTGGGGTCAGTCTTTTGTCGTGCCAAGAAGGCTCCGCAGATGGGCAGGACATACGCGAATAGTGCTAAAGGCGATGGGGTTCTCAATGATTTCGAAATAGTCAGGCAGCTGACGCTTGTTCGGGATGCGCTGGAAGCTAGCCGCCCACCATTCACCACTACAACGACCATTGATTAGCAGGAAGATGCGCAAAGGATGCCTCTGATCCCAACGTACTCTTCATCCTTGTAGTTGCTCACGGTTGAGCTGATGGTTTGGATGACATCCAAAAGGTCGCCAGGCTCGGATTCCACGGGCGATGCGGCACTATCATCTGGGTCTCCATCCGCGTCTACGTCAAGTTCGCCATCTGCGTCTGCGTCTGCGTCTGCGTCTGCGTCGCCATCTGCATCCGCTTCTCCGTCAGCGTCCGCGTCGGCATCCGCATCGGCATCCGCATCGGCATCCGCATCGGCATCCGCATCAGCGTCGGCGGTCGCACCCGCGTCGATGTCCATTTGATCGGATTGGGGCGGTTTCGCAGAGACAGTCGGCTCGGGCTGTTTGGCGTCGGCATCGGGTGCGTCGGTCATTTCGACATCTTTGGTGACCTTGGCCTCGATGGACTCGCGCACTTCGGGCGCGTCGCTGCGCGTCGCCATGGTTTATCCTCCAACCTCTTCGGGAATCCGCAGGCGAAGGCAGCTTCAGGAATCCTCTTCTCTTTGGTGACAATTGAAGGCACAAGGGATCGAACGAGACACTGGACCCTCTAGATTGGCAAGGTCGAGTAGGAGAAGGGGTCGAGGGCTTGCGTCGCAAAGGTGGGATTTTACAAGTTACTACGTTTCTTTGGGGGGGGAGCTGAGGAATTGAAGGTTTGCGAAAGCAGTGAGGCGGGAGCTGTCCGGGGTGCTACGGGTACAAGTGGTGCTGAGAGGAGATGTTAGCAAGGAACCAGCCCGGGGCCGGTCGTGGCCTCTTCCGGCTCCACCTCGGCTAACTGGAACGTTGAAGACGGGCCATTGGACGAGCCGGAGGGGACCTGGATCAATGGCTTCAGGGACAAGTGACAAGTGACAAGATACCTCGAGCTGTCCAACGGGTGAGGAGGAACTTGATGGTGCTATTTCTTGTTACCTCTCGCTTCTTTGAACATCCTTTCTTGAGTTGAGAAAGAGAGAAAGCCAAGGCTCATTAAGTCCTTTGCATAGTACCTTTCAATTTTGATTATCTTATTTACTCGAACTATTCCTTGGCCCTGTTTACCATCCCTAGTCCTCAAAGCCTCTACGACTCTATCAGGATGTCATTTCATAGTACCTCTCTGACCTGTATCTCCGGTTCTCAAGGTACACTTACAGATAGTCGCTAGCTCTTGATTTCGGAGACAGCGATCTTCAGCTCTATATCATCGCTCCTCATAGCTCGCAACATGTCACAGAGCTACCAGTTATCAACTCTACAGGTACACAGTGGAGGAAAGACAAAGTGGGCGACTGCAACGTGGAACCATGAAGTCATTGTCACTGCAGCACCAGGACAGGACACAGCAGCTCGGCGTTTATTGGAGTAGTTCTCCACTTGGGAAACGATCAAAGACAAGCACAAACCTCCAATCCCAGCTCTGTTACCGTGGACGCCGTCATCCTTTGCTTTCTCGAGTCGGACAAAGCTGCTGCCCTATCAGAGCGTCCAGACCATTGGATTTTGGCCCAAGGTAGCCCGGGCATCTTAGGTTGAAAACTTCCATCTGTCATAAACGCTCAGACTCGGTGTCCCAAGTCTTCCCCCGTTCCAAACAACACACGACCTTGTTCAAAGCAGCTTGCTAGAGCTACTTAATAAGCGGAGAAGCTTCTAGTGCATCCGAACTCTCGGCAACAGTTGTTCTACCCTGCCCTGTCTTACCTTACCTTGCGTGTGACACTCCTGCCACTGCTGCATGTCGACTCCATCGTTTTGGATCCAACATAGCTGTAGAAGCACCCTTCCCGCCTCAATTCTCCCTATGCGCTCCAAGTCGGGTGGTTTGACTCAAGATTCAAGTCTGATTAGCCTCGTAGAGTCCTCCGGCGTGGGACCTACGTCTCACAACCAGGTTTCTTGGCAATCGAGTCTCAGAGCGAGAACCCGCCGGTGATCACCTGCGATAAGATAAACCCCTCCGTTCGACCCCGCCATCAACAGCTTGGTGGCCATCGGTTGTCCGTCCGGATCCGTCTCCGGCCAAGATCGTCTCTTGGCAGTCTCCAATTCGAAGCTTGTGCGTCATTGCACTATCAGAAACTTCGACTCGCGATCTCAACTTTGAACGTCATACTCATCATTTCACAGGCCCCTTATCAAAGCAACATCCACACCGCAATGAGAGCCAGATACAAGGGTCCGGGAGGCACAGGCGTCGTCTCCCTCGACGACACCGCCACAGTCGGAGACCTCTTCAACGAGATCAAGGACAAGACGGGCATCGCCGAGTTCAGCCTCAAGTACGGCTGGCCCCTCCAGACCCTGACCCTCGAGCAAAAGGACGCCAACGCCAAGGACCTGGGCCTCAACGGGCAGTCCTTCAGCATCGAGCCAGCCCACCACCGCACAATCACACCCCCGCCCGCCGCCGTCGCCGCCCCGGCCGCTCGAGCCCCGGAGGCGTCCAAGAAGCCCCGCCTCGACGCCGATGCCGACCCGTCCCCTTCGGACATCAGCATCCCGTGGCCGGAGCGCGAGTCGACGTTACGTGAGTACCCTTCACTCCCCAAACTGTTACCTCTCTCATCTGACATGAAAAACCCCCAAGTTCTTCGCGTGATGCCCGACGACAACAGCTGCCTCTTCACCGCCTTCGGAGGCGCCATCCCCGGCAAGCAAATGGAAGCCAAAGAGCTCCGCAAGATGGTAGCAGACTACATCCGCCAACACCCAGACGACTACCCCGAAGCCGTCCTCGACATGCCCGTCGAAAAGTACATCCGCACCATCCAAGATCCAGAGCGCTGGGGCGGCGCCATCGAGCTAGGCATCTTCTCCGACCTCTTCGATCTCGAAGTCGTCGCCTTTGACGTCAAGTCCCAAAACCCGCTCCGCTTCGGCGAGAACAAAGAGTCGCGCTGCATCCTCGTCTACTCGGGCATCCACTACGACCGCATCGCGTGCAGCCCGTCGGAGCCGCCGTACGCGCACTCGGATCTCCCGCCCGAACTCGACCGGACGAACTGGAGTACCGCCGACGACGAGGTTCTCGACCGGACGAGAGCGCTGATTCGAAAGTTGCATGAGATGCATTACTTTACGGATACCACCGACTTCTTGCTGCGGTGTACCGTTGCCGGGTGCGACTGGTTGGGGAACGGGCAGAAGGAGGCGAATAAGCACGCCAAGGCGACGGGGCATATGGGCTTCAGTGAGATCAAGGACGAGCCTGCGGGTGGATCGTCGGGTGCCGGTGCCGGTGCTTCTGGTGGTGGTGGTGCTGCTGCTGCTGCCGTCTTTGGCGATAACGCGCTGCGCAAGTGTGATGTTCCTGGCTGTGAGTGGTTGGGCAGCGGTACGGCCGAGGCCAGGATTCACACGAGCGCGACGGGACACACTGCCATGACTGAGATTCCGGACTTTTAATGAGTAGAGAGAGAAAGGGCCTATTGATATATGCATGGCGGGGCGGAGTTGTTGGGCACGGTTATATGAGGATCGGAAACCGATAACTTGGGGAGTTTGGTTTGTTTTTATACAGAGATTCAATAAACAGGAAGTGACTTGATTACGGCTTTCGGAGGAGTTTGGTATTTCACGAGTGGAATTTACATGAAGACTCGACAAGTACCATATCTCATGACTACGCTCGCCCACGCCTCTTTCAACTCCAATCAAAACCTCATCTCGTAGCTCTTCCCCAACCGCTCGCGATGAAACAAGACGCAAAAATGTAGGAAAAAGAAACATCACTCAAAAATTCCACCTCCATATCAACGGCAGATCTCAAAAAGAGTACTCTCATCTCGCTCTCAACAAACACCACACCCCATCTCATTCCTTATAAGTCAACCCACCGCCATAGCTATGCTCGCTATTCGCCCCGCCCTTGGTGATCGTCCCCTCCTTAACACCTGTCGCGAAAACACAGTTTCCCAAATCCCGCTTCTCGACTTTGCCCGCACCCGGCGAGATGTCAAAATCGAAAATGTCCATGGGCAGACCAATAGTCGTGCACGCGTTGGGGATATCCACGATGCCCGCGACGTGACCCTGGATGGGGGCGCAGGACATGAGGAGGTAGACTTGGTAATCGCTATAGCCGAAGCGGCGGAGGTATTCGATGACGCCTTTTCACTTGCGTTAGCAGGTTCACATCTTTCAGAATCTTATCCGACAGCATTGATCGGCTGAGGAGCATTGGAGAGTCACTTAAAAAGAAGAGGGGGACGACTTACGGAGACACGTCTGGCGATACGCAACAGTAACGTCCATGTAATGCTGCTTCCCGTGCTGATCGACCGAGAACCCTTCAAAGTAAATGTGTCTCCCCGGTCCGAACTGCGGCTCAACGGGGCCGGGGATGTATATGGGTGACTTTAGGTCCAGGTCGGCGACGCCGTTCTTGATGACTTTGAAGTTGATCGTGATGACGCCCGCCATTTCGATGGCACCGCAAAAAGAGATTTCTCCGTCGCCCTCTTCGCCATGGTTAGTTGGATACTTGGTAATACAGAGTATAGCCGCCATTTGAGAGGAAGAACCGGCGTAGTTGAAAACTTACGGGAGAAGTGCAAGTCGCCGACGCTGAATTTGGCGCCGGGGACGTGGACTGGGAGGTAGACTTTGCTTCCCCTGCTCAGGTTCTTGATACTATCATACCCTCAAAGTCAGTAACCTTCATTTTCCCATCATCCCCTCCCCAAGTTTTCCCATAAAACCCGGGAAGTGGTCAGAGACGTCTCAAAACTCACTCGCAGTTCCCGCCGTGCTCAGGCCGCCCAGGAATCGTCCTAGCCCCTTCCTTACCAACCTTCTCTTTGAGCGCCGCGTCCGCCGCGCCGGCATGCACGTTAATCGGCTCCGGCGGCTTCGCGACGTCGCGGTCGAGCTTGTTGGCGGCGATGAGCTCGCCCTCGCGCGTGTTCCAGGTGTCGAGGACCTCGGCGGAGGGTGCGCAGCCCAAGATGCCCGGATGGATGAGCCCCGCGAACTTGACGCCGGGAATGTGACGGGAGGAGCAGTAGATTCCTTCAAAGTCCCAGATTGCTTTTGCGCTTTGTATTGGGTGGCCATGTTAGCAGTGGTGCTCTATTGGTAAGATGATGCCGATTCGAGGATTCTCCCACCATAAATAAACAAAAGTCTCGTTGGTGCTCGTGAGAATGAGTGATGAGACATGGGAAGAACTTACGCGGTAGGATACATCTCATCCAAGAACCCACCGCCGTTGTTCTTATCAAACACACCGGTGAAGCCCCACGGCTGGTCCTCGAAGGGCTGGACGTCCATGATCTCCACCAAGAGCAGGTCGCCCGGCTGGGCGTCCTCGACCTCAAAGGGCCCGCTGAGGTAGTGGATCTTGGTCAGGTCGACGTTGAGCATGTCGTCCGCCGAGTCGTTGTTACCAATCTGGCCACCGGTCCTGTGTGGGATGTGTGAATTTCGTGGATACTAAACCACAAGAGGTTGGATGAGGTGGATTACCAGTCTACGCATTCAATTTTGACAGTCTCGCCATTCTTGATTGTACCGGAGAAGGGGACTTGAGGCCGGTTAGAGAATATCTTGACTTGGGCTCTTGTCAACCAAAGCACTTACTGTCCGGGTGCCATCTGTTCTGGTTTGGCTGTCAACATTTTGATTTTCAAAGCTTAAACCAACGGCATTGAGACACTTACATGCAGGCCAGGTTGCTCAGAAGCCGGCTGATCAAAGCTGACCTTATTGGCCGTACGAATACCAGTCTTGCCCATGATGAAATGAATTAATGCAAAGTTGATTGGTTTCAAGATGAGATAATTCCAAGACAATGGACCTGAGCCGTTCACTTTTTGGTATGAGAGTGAGTGCTAGGCCCATCTGGACGAATTTGGTCTGCCTCGTCTGTGGTAGATATACATGCATCCAAGCCAAAGTCTCCAAACTACCCCGCCCTGGCCTCCTCGGAAGCATCTCATCCAGCGAATGAGACACCTTTCTCTCCTGCCTCGCCTGGCTATCTATCCCGAATATGGGATTACCTATCCCCAACTGTGTGAGAAGTGGTGGCTGCTGGGGCGTTCAATGTGCCGTGCAAGTGCGGAGCTGGGTGCAGGCTGCGGGACATTGATAAGAGCTTTTGACCCGATACCGTAAGAGGCTTGTGTCTGGCAACCCCCGCATTGGCTCCGCCCGTCGGCCACTCCCCAAAAACCAATCGATAAGAAGGGCATGGTGATCTCATGTCGCATGACTGCTCCTATCATAAAACGTAATTGATTGGAATCCGGGGGTTGTTTATCTCGGCATCTGTCGTTTACGCCTTGTCGGTCCCGTTCACCCGTACTGTTGCAAGAAAGGACCAGTGCAAAACGTCCGCGGAATGTCACCCAATCCCGGCATGTCTGGATTCACGCCATTGAATTGAACGTAGCGAACGCCGAAAAGCGACAGACGAACGGGCAGCCTCGCCCTTCCCTTGCGATTTGCTTACTCGTGCTTTGGCGCATCGCCTGTCGGGTTTGCCGGCCGCGACTTGAGGTGAATGGCATCAATATCGCCGAGGGAGAGGTTGAGGAACTCGTGCTTGTTCGTCCACTCTTGCTGGCTCGCGGCGAATGCAGCCTTCTCGGCGGGAGGCGGGGGCGGGTCGGTAATCTTGGTAATCAGGTACGCCGTTGAGGCCTCTGCGATACCGTAGATCAAGACACCAACGAGCGGGATCTTGATCAGCGTGTAGAACCCAATGGCGAAGCCGAACAGCAATCCCTCGCGGTTCCGGAACCAGTTTCTCTTCTGCTCCTTGGTAAAGTGCACCCGAGAGAAGTACGGCTCCAGGAGCTCTCTCATCAAGCTCCTCGACGCAAAGTAACTCTGCAGGAAGATGACAATGTACCGCTTGGGCAAGAAGATGCCAGTTCCAAAGATCACAGACGCAGGGCCCAAGCCGACGGCGTTATTGAATGTGTAGAAACTGGCTGCGGGCAGCACGAATCGACCGACGATGGGGAGATATGACAGGGCGAATACGGCGAGGGAGATGGCACCCTTCCGAGCGAAGCGGTACAAGAACATGCTGATGGCTTCGGCCGTGCTAGTTGTGTGGGTGCTGCCGTCGCTGACCTTGTACATCTTGAGGTTGGGATAGTACATGTCTCGAAGCTTGTTCGGGTCTTCATGCTTGTGTTTCTGGACGTACGTCTTGTCAACCCAGTTCAGCGAGTCCATGAACCTGCCTTCGTGTTAGCAAAGACCCGAGGGCTGGGGGGTAGGGTGTGGACATGCATGTTGTCGAGAGTCGGAGTGACGTAACGCATCAACGCCATGAGGAAAAAGGGGACCTGCAAGACATATTCCTCGATGAAGTTGAGGCCCCCGACAATCTGGTCGTCCCAAGTGACATGATCCAGGCTCAGGAAGAAGGAGAGAATCCAGAGAAAGACTCTGACGCCAATGATCTATCGTAGTGTCAATACCTAACATGAGGAAGGGAGGAGTATCTCGGTGGTTGTTCGTGCTCCCGACGTAAGGGTGCAAGGTAGACATACGGGGATGGAGATGACGAGACGGATGGCAAGGCCACTCAAGACGGCAATGCCGGCTTGTCGGTAGTGGTCGGAAGTAAACAAGGCGGGGTTCTGAAGAGCTCGTTGAGCTTGACGACGGTTAGCATTTCAACCTGGTCTACAAAGTCCAGAGTAACTGGAGGCCATGGTTCCATCAACTGACCTCCAACCAGCGTCAACTGGATGCCCCGCAGGATCTGGTTCACGTCGAAATGAGACAGGTCGAACTCTCGCTTCAGTCTCTCCTTGTCAATAGGAAGCTTGTCGAGCTGCTTGTCGAGCTGCTTGTCGATCTGGCCTTCAAGCTTGTCACGCCTTTCGCCCTTTTCGGAGGTCGCCATGGTTTTCTCGAGGTTGTGGAAGTGACTATGCCGATCACCACGAACGTTGCTAGGTGTTGAGGTTCAAATGTCGAGGGTTTTGGAGGGGCACACGAGCTGCTGCGACCATGTCAGCGCAGGGCTGGTGCTTGGCCAAGCTAAACTTGCCGGGAGCTGGAGCTGACTGTGGCGGCAGGACGATGACGACACCCATGCCGGGGATGGTGGCTGAGAGACCTGGGAGCAAGGTACTTCGTACCTTGCAACGCTGAACCGGTACATCCGGAAGTCCTGATGGTCCGAGCTCCACCAAGTGCCGGGCAGTCCCCGTTATCCTTATCTTATCGATACACAAGGGCAGATAAAGATAAGTGATGAGCCAGCAGCTTCAAGTCACTGAACCAAACTGCTAAACCACCGCAATTAAGGCGCCTCAGTCGCAATACCATTCGCTTGTACGAGGGCTAGCTGCATGGTGATGCATCAGCACAGAACCAGTCAGCTCCGATGGCCGGGTCCAAGTGGATTGAGATGTTCAGAGATGTGGCACCGGTTCCTGTCGAGTTGCTGCGGCTGCGGCTGCATTGCGCACGCGTTCTGGGATGCAAGTTCGACGCGTCCACTGGGCTGAAGAGCTGCAACCCCTGCATGCATTGCTCAAAGCTCGAAAAGCTCGAAGCTTGGAAGCTCAGAGCTTCAATGGGCCAATCGCAGGTCCCTGAATTGTTGTCTCCCATGCTGCTTCAGGGTAGGTGTAAAACCCAGGTCATATATCTGCAATTGAATAAGGCGGTTGTTGTCATGGGGGACCCGAGGCTCTCGAAGCTTTTTGGAAACCTCGGAAGCTAGTTTCGGGTTGAGAATGCGGTGAGGGCCGGAATGACGAGGCAACACGAGCTCTCCAAGCCTCAATTTTCAGAGGCGAGTTTGCAAGGCGGAGCTGGAAAGTAATGACCAAACATGAACAGCCACTGACACGACTGAAATGCCAGGGTTTCCGCTGGATTTTTATGTTGAGGTTGCCCCGTCTCATCTTTGCCGTTTTCTTCTAAGCGAACATTACAACGCCCTGGGCTCCCCCATATCAATCCCCATACGAAGTACTCATGTAAAAAGTTAAGGGTGCATTTCGGCTGGGATACGTCGGCTGTCCCCGGTGCGACCCCCCAATCATCAATGGAGAGCGGTACCTTGTTAGCGAAGCGACTACGACGTGCAATCTCCAGGTTAGCTCCAGATGGGGCCGGGCACATCACGAGGGCGCGCGCTTCAGTGAGCCTAGTCATCCTAGCTTGTTCTCCAGATCTATCTAGATGGTCTCCGTGCATAAGAAGAAGGGGGCAAGTGAGAGATCAAAGCGAAGTTAATCACAACAAGACGGGTGAGATGTGGTGCTGAGAATCTAGCATAACCGACTCAGATCAGGTATGAGAGACGGAGAGTAAGTGAGAGAGAGCATGTGAAAGCCAGTTGGGGTACTGCTGTTCTCAAGTGAGTGAGTGAGAGAGTGAGTGAGTGCATTTTGTCTCAAACTCCCGCAATACTGGAATTAAGAATCTGTCCTATAATTACCAGGTAGCAATGCATGCATGTTCAAGTCGAACCACAACCATGAGGCTCACTCACGTATCCATGAGTCTGCCTCTGTGTTTGAGCATTAGCAATCGAGTCGAATGAGGTAAAGGGAGATGATGAGATACACGTCAGACGAGGAATGAAGCGTGAGAAAGGGAGGAGAGGTCTCATCGTAAGGTATGGTACCTAGGGGCTCACTTGGAAGTAGGGACGTGGGTGCGGGGCGCGGGGGTCCATCGCTATCAAACGGCGACGCGATGGTCAGGAAACCGGCAGCGTCAGAACCCCCCAGTCGGGCGCGTGTTTCCTCCAAAGGCTCGAACGAGTCCCCAAGAAGCCGTGACATCGTTAACCCCTGGTCGAACCATGGGCAAATCCCAAATCCGTCCAAGCTTCCACTTCCCATCTTTTGTGCATCCTGGCATCCATCCATCACCTTGTCTTGCTTCCCACCTCACAGGCTCACACCTCCACGTCCGCCGCGCCGCCGCGCCGCTGCCCCCCTCCCTGTCGCCCTGCCCTCAATCTCAATTATCAAAAACCTTTTTTTCCCTCTGCCTCCTACTCCCTCCACCCTCCGGTCCCTCCTCCTCCCTTCCCTATTCGCTTCTCCGGGGACACACTACACACCCATCATCTTCTTCTTCCCTTCCATTTGCTATCGTGTGGTGGCACACGTGTTTCTTCTTCATCTGAAGGGTACTGAGACCGGAGCAAGACATTTTATTTCCTTGCCGATTCTCGCTCGGCTCAAAAGGGGGCCCACGTCCTTCCGGCACCGCTGCATTGGACCCGTTTGTTTGCCCGTTTCTCGGATTCCTCAAAAATACCCCCTTGCTACGGATATCATATCAGTCTTTCGCTTCCGACTTGTACTGCCCTGTTCTCTCGAACAAGGCCGGCGCGCTAATCCTACGCGACGGAAATCGACAACGCCAACAAACGTTACCTCCGACGACAGATTCCTCCTCTCAAGGCCTGTCATGTACTCGATGTCGGCTTCGACATGACCCAGGTCCGATTCGAAATACTCGCCCATCAGCTGATACTTCCCGCACGTACGTGACGACGCTGCTCTCCTCTGGCCGAGCTCCCACACTCTCCCTTCCTCTAGGGATACCACGATGGAATCTCTTCGCCCTGCCTATCCGGCTCCTCGCCGCGTCGCAACCGCCCCGATACCAACACATTTGTCACGCCCGGCACCGTCCACATCGGCCGGTGGCCTCGTCGAGACACTATACAACCATCCCAATGTCAAGATCGTAGCATTCGCTGCTGCTTCCAGAGGCCGAGCTCGGAGTCCAGGTCGTGGTCCTTCAGATGAGCCCGGCTCTTTGTCTGCCCACTCGCAGCTGGAGAGGACAATTGCCATTGGTAACTTGCGCAAGTCCACAAACGCCGACATGGCCACTGCTAATTGGGGGTCGTCTTAATAGGGCCGTTCCGAATATACCGTACAGGATCCGTCGCCTTCTTGAACTGCGGCTCTGCCCTGCAGCCAATGTTGCCCAAGAGTCAATGCTGGGCCCTAGCCGAAGACTCCAGCAAATTCGTCCTGCAAATTCGCCGACCCAACTACTGGAGGATTGAGATTCCCGTCACCAAAGCCGATGAACAAGAACTGGCTGCGGCACTGAAGGGTGTTTGGGACCAAATACTGCAATTCGAAAAGACGGAATGCCCTTTCAAACGGTCCTTTACAGTCATCCTCCCCGAGAAACCAAAGACACCCGTCAAAAAGCGACCATGGACACCCCCAGTCAAACGAGCCCTGCCTGTCCTATCGACCCCTGCTCACGAAGTCGAAGTGTCACCGACCCCGAAGGCTCTGACGCCTAACACCGGTAGGAGAGCTTCGACATCTTCTCTCCGCGGTAGAAGCGAGCAACGCCGGCTCTCCACTGTCAGCAATGACTTTCATTCAACCTCAAGATCCCGTGAACCTAGTGCCGAAATACCGAAAGCGGCAGAGCCCACGGGTGCCGCACTAACTCCCACGGCCGAGAGACCAGTCGCTGCGACAGAATTGAAGATTCCCAAGCGTGGAGCGGAGGCACCCCACAATATCGACAGCAACAATAGGGATCAAGAGGTGACTGAACAGGGAGATCCTACGTGTGATCTGATCAAGATAAAGAAGACCGAGCCCAAGGAGAACCAGGAAGAGTCCATGTTTGAGGACTCCATTGCCGAGGAAGTGGAACCCGAAGACGATGCTCAACAGCCAGATCTGAAGGCTGCCGCTGAGGAGCCGTCAACAAAGTCACTAGGATTCCAAGTTGCGAATGGTGGCATCGGTGCACAAAACAACGCCGGCGAAGAGTTGACTGCTGCTGCGGTCTCGTCAGCGTCCCATTTCGCCCCGCTACACACAGCCGTGACAGCCCCTTCGACAGAGACGGACGATTGCGAAAAGGTCGCCCAGAGCCCTAGAGTTCCTCAAGCTTCTATCAAAATCGACGACTCATTAACCCAGCCGAAGGAAAGCAAAACAGACATCCAGGTGGAGACTGTGGTGACTGTTGAGCGGCCAGTGACTGATCGACGACTGCAAAACGATATCAAGGAGCAGCTCGTCACTGTGGAGGCATTGCCCAAGACACCTCTGTCGGCTGAGGCAAGCACACCCACGCCTACTAACATTTATGACGTGATCCGGAACTACGAGATCAAGATGGCCGCTGCGACTCCCGAGTCTACACTGGCCACCGAACCTGTCGCTGGGCCCGAGACTGTGTGCGAGAAATCTGCAGTGGAGACGGTGAATACCAGCGGGAATGGATCAAGCAGCGAATCACAGTCCGCGACCGACGAAGAGGCAGTTCTCGAGGGAAGCGGAGTTGTGGGTGGCAGAAGAAAGAAGCTTCGCGGGTTCAGAGCCGGCAGGGCTCTCGTTCCCCCACAGTTGACCCTCGTAACTTCGCCGCCCTCAAAGGCAGCTATGAGATCAACTCCGATTCTGGATGAAACCACTTCGCCTACCGGCTCTACAGACTCATTCCACAGTTCAAAGTCGTGGCACTCGCCCGCTCACTCGCCAATCACGCCTGTCCCAAGGTCTCCTGCCTCAGACGTGTCACCGACGAGGTTCCCATACCCCCACGATAATATTTTTATTCCTAAGAAGCCTTGGCACTACCGCGATATCTCCGATCTGACTGTCACCCCGGAGACTCGGCGAACTTGGGATGCGACTTCGTCCCTTACCGACGACAGCTCGCTAGAGAGCGCGGCTACCGCGCCAGACATGGTGTCTGAGGTGGTTGAGCAGCCTGACAAGGTTGCCGTTTCCGAGGATGAAGCCGCAACCACGGCTGTCGTGCGTCGCCCGTACATTCGACACAGGTCAACAACGAGCAGCATTTCGGTTGGTCGCAGAGCGCTCTCCCCTCTGCCGACAGCGGCCAACCTTTTTGCACCCACGAGCACTCAGGCCAGGTATCATCCCCTGAGAAGCCGCCTGGAACTTGTCCGCAGACTCCCCATGGCCATCGTGTCCAAGACCTGCGAGGTCCTTCTGGGTCCCCCGAGTCATCTTATCGCCCTGATGCTCCAGGTGGCCGCTAAGATTGCCGCTGGACAATGGCGCGGTATGATGTTCGGATTCGGCGAGGGAGGCGAGACGATTCCCGTGCAATGGGACTACTCTGATGACGAGTACGATAGCTGGGGCGAGAACGACGATTACTATCTCAGCCAAGTCGAGTCATCGCGTGCGAACAGCGTGATCGGCACTGACGACGGCGAGAATGACGAGGCTACCGACAACGCGAACGGCACGGGTCGCGGGTGGGAGGTCGACTGAAGCCCGTGCGAGGCATCAGTCTGTAATGATTTCATGTATGACCACTGTATGTTTTAATCGCCAGGAACTGCATCTAGGATGGAAACCTTTTTGGGCGTTTTTTGTTTGAGCAGAGGAAGCAAACTTCACGGACGGGGCTTGGATCTGGAGAGGCCCGAGCAAAATAACGTGTAAATATCCCGACAATATGTGGGATCACGGTTGGTCCTTGTTCTTTCTCTGATGTATAAACACTTTGGGAACGATGGTGATGGATAGGGCAACTTGAAGGATTTTCCCCCTCTTTTACTAGCATTACGAGGCATTTAGTCCGTACGCTGGCCTTGCCCGGGTACTATTCAGGGATAAATTCACTTCACGATTTCAAGAGCTTGTTGCAGTGCCGATTGTGAGTTGGGCCTCTGCGTGCGTGTTAAGGAGTAAGTGAGTGAGTGAGTGTAAGCAGCCACACTCGTCTTCAGACGTATGATAAGAAGGGTCTACGAGGCTAGGAGAGTCCTGTCGGGTCATCATTGCAGAGCGCCATACCGCATTGCTCATGGAACCTCAAGGAGTCATGGCAAGGACTGCAAAAGGCGTCGGGTACATGTTCCGGATTATCGACTGGACTGTGGACTGTTCCCAGGAGACTGGGAAAGCCAAGGAACCCAATAAAGATCAAACACACGAGATACGACGAGATGACGGCTGCAGATCTACACGCCGGCGTGTGCCTCTGGGCTGTCTCTTGGGCTGATTTAGGTTCTCGCCAATTGTAGGTGGAAACGTCGTTGGCATCGAACCAAAGTTGTCGAAGGGGGCTCGTGGGAGAGAATGAAGCTTAGCACGTTAGTTCCCATGGTATTGTGTGTATGTGTGTGTGCGTCAGTCGGGTCATCATTTTGCGCGCGTCGTATTTGAGGGATGGATGCGATTGGTTGACATGGACGCCTCGTGAGGCTGATCTTGAGGGGGGGACTTGGGGAGGGGGCTTGGCGAGCGTATTCGTCGGGTTACGGGGAGGCCATTTGGGATACCGAGTTTTTGGATAATTGGAAGATTATCGAAGGGAATGTGCCTTTCTTCCCTGGATGGACGAAGGACGTGGTTGAAGAAGGATGTTAGGTAAAATAGGTCGGTATTGATATAAAAGAACGTGGGACGAAGATTTCTGCATCAGATTGTTTGAAGATTCATAGCTGTGACCCATCATCGAATGCTATGATACTCAACCCAGCCCACGCACGTATATTGCCCAAAATTGATTTGCTGGATCCGTATCCACGTAGAAGCGAACACGTTGTAGGAACTGTCAGTATTGAGAGAGAAAGGAGCGAGCATGGAGGATGGCAACTATGGTACAAACCCCCCCCCAGAGCAGGCACCTTCAACGCCCACTGACAAGACATCCAAAGTCGACGGGAGCTACTTCTTCTACGCTCCGAATAAGGGAGCGCCCATCTTCTTCGCTGTAGCGTTTGCCGCATCTGGCATATTGCACTTTTGGCAGAGTTAGTAAGTCACTTCAACTGTCCGTCTCCTAGCCACTACCGACCCAAACTCAACCACCTTGAAGAAATAACAAGTTGCTAATTAGAGGCAATGGGAATGCAGTCACTATAAATTTTTCAAAGTCACTGCCTTGTACTCCTTTTGCTGTCTGCTCTTCACAGCTGGCTTCGCCGTCCGCACGTACGGCGCATGGCACTATGATAACCTCAACATCTTCATCGCGAGCATGTGTCTACTCTACGCAGCTCCGTAAGTCACACATTGGCTTTCCAAACGGAAGAGAAAGAAAGAAGAACCATTCAACTTACTTTTTGTCTCCCCACACAGACCCCTCCTCGAACTAGCAAACTACAACATCCTCGGCCGCGTCCTCTACTACGTCCCCTACTGCTCCCCCCTCCACCCAGGCCGCGTCCTCAGCACCTTCGCCTTCTTCTCCAGCATCGTCGAGGCGCTGAACGGGTGGGGCGCATCCTACTCGGCCAACCAGTCCCTCACGCAGCGGGAGATGGAGACGGGCCACGCGCTCATCAAGACGAGCCTACTCCTGCAAATCTTTGTGATTGCCTGCTTCGTCGCGCTCGCCGTCGCCTTCCAGCGGCGGTGCGCCGCCGCCGGCGTGGCGTCTGTACGCGGAGTAAAAGGTCCGATGGTGACGCTGTACGTGAGCGTCGGGTTGATATTCGCGAGGACGCTGTTCCGGGTCGTGGAGTACTTTGGGGTCGCGAAGGTGAGGTTTGATGCGGAGACGGAGGTGGGGGATGTGCCTGACGCGATACGGTATGAGTGGTTCTTTTACGTGTTTGAGGCGAGTTTGATGCTGGCGAATGTGTGCATGTTTAATGTGCGGCATCCGAGGCGGTATTTGCCCGAGAGGTATACGGTGTATCTTGCTACCGATGGGGTTACGGAGGTGGAGGGGCCTGGGTGGAAGGATCCGAGGAAGTTTTGGGTGACTGTTGTTGATCCGTTTGATTTGAGAGGGTTGGTCAAGGGGAGAGATCGCGGGATGGAGAGGTTTTGGGAGAGGGATGGTGGTGAGGTTCGAGGGGAGGGGGTGGATGGGAAGGGTACTGTTTGAGGTTGTAGGTGTGGCGAGGTTCGTTGGGGTGGTTATGTTTTGTGTTAGACTTGGCTTGTGTTTTGATGACTTGCTTTCGTTTTAGTTGAGTCGGTATAGCTTAGAAATATCGTCCTCTTTGTTGAGTAAATCTTTCTTATACCAAATATCGTCTCCGAACAAATCTGGCACGATACTCTAGAGCCAAGAACTCGGTGTACAAGTATTTCTACAATTCGCAAGACGATATAGACCGAGCGCTTTGATTAGTTGCTCGGTGATCTTTTCGTGGATGACCGTCCTTGGCCAGCAGTGAACCAAACTCGGCTATAAACATTGGCTTCTGCCCCGGAATCATGAGCTTTCATATCTGGCTGTGTACGGGATTTAGTTTGGCAACTTCGTTTGGTGACGTCTACCAGTTCCTTAGGTGGTTGGCATCTAGAAGTCCTTGATCGTGATTTGCAGCGGTACGAAACAGAAGAAGAAAAAAATAAAAATAAAAATAAAAAACCAGTGAAAGAAGCAGTCCTGTGACAATGCTCTGAATAAGATTTCTTGGTGGGCACATGTGCCACGGAGTTGTTCAGGGTCAGGACTCTGGGGGATGATCAGCCACAATCGTTGAAGTCGGAGTAGTGGTATCCGTAGGTGTGAATAGTCTCAAAATACCAAGAAGGGTCCGTCTCGCGTACCCCGAAAACGACCTCGTTTTCTCTCTCTTCAGATACACAGCATCAAATGGCTACTTGTTCATGTCACAGGCGAAAGTTGCCAAGTATAGCAAGACGAGAGAGAACCAAATCCATTGAGAAGGAAATCTTCACGTGTCCGATCCTTGGCAAAAACTTTCCGCCGTTCATGTTTAGGCACAACCCATCCCAGCGTTTGCGTATAGTTCCTTCTAGCTGGACGGGAACTGTCAACAACCCGAAGTCCCGTCGTTGAGAATACATACTTGCCTTGCTTCGGAGACTTTTCTGTCGGTTCGTGGGGTTCGTCCGGTCGGGAGTTACGCCGGTGGTTCATGGTCCGACCTGGAGTAAAGCTTTAAGTTCCGGCAACTACTTCCTCTTATCCCCGGACACCCCGGACACCCCGGACACCCCGGCCGAAATTTCCTTTCTCGGCGCCGTTTGTGATGTCCAAGCGCCGCTCCGCATGCTCCACATCAACCTCCGCTGCGGCGATGTTCTGTCCGAGTGCATGCCATGCAATTTGTTCGGCGGACTTTGAAGATGTGTTGTACACGATGGAATGGCGGGATAGTTGAGCTTCCTCCAGACAACGCCAAAGGGATAATTCCTATAAATTGAATTGGTATGCCATGGCTCTTCTCTCATGTTCACTCATCACTTCCAACATTCATTCCATTTCAACTCTCAAGATTACATCACAAAGAATCCAAGAATTGCCCAAAATATCTCCAACTTCCCCTACGCAAGAACCTTGGTCCCTCGTTGGCAAGATAGCCATCGTCACAGGAGCATCTCGTGGCATCGGACAAGCCATCGCCATCCATCTGGCCCACAAGGGTCTCTCCAAGTTAGCAATCACGTACGCCAGCAACTCCGACGCGGCGCAAAAGACTCTAGAAGAGTGCCGCAGACTTGGGGTAGAAGCCGCCATCGCCATTCAAGCAGACGCTCTCGACCCTTCCTTCGGAGCCAAAATCGTCTCCCAAACCCTCCAACAGCTCTCCCCCACCTCCATCGACATCCTCGTCAACAATGCCGTCCTAAGCGACTACTCCAAGGTGGAACCAATCAAGGACACAACCCTGCCCGTCTTCCTTCAAGTCATGCAGGCCAACGTGTTCACCCCAATCTCCCTCACGACCGCCGTCATACCTCACCTGCCCCCCCCCCC
>JFFI01001862.1:0-28539 GCA_001563125.1 Colletotrichum salicis
CACTTCTCTTCATCCTCCACGTCTCTGAGGAGTCCCCTATCTGTCGTAAATAGTTGGATGTCAGTTTTGCTCTCTCTCTTCCCATAGAAAAGAATATCCACAACACAACAGTGAAGGCTGGTTTTGCCTGTTTCCTTCCCGGTCTCTCGTTCGTGCCGTCCTTTTCGCGATATCTCGGTGTTGAGCCGCTTTTGGTTCGGTAATGGTACACCGATACTTTCTGGAGGGATGTTGTTCGAACCTGCGGCTGTTGTGCGACATGTCACAGTTTGGGGTCCGTTTCAGCTTGGATGTGTCGAGGAATGCGACGTCACGACGATCCGACGGTGTGGGTGGAGGTAGGGGTTCTTGGGATGACTTCAGCCACATGTGGCTGACCAGGGGCATTTGGTGATTCGCCTGTCATTCATGGTACGACTACCATTCCTCATATTACATGCCTATGAGCCCATTAGATATGGCGCCTCGAGTATCGAAGATGGTACTTATGTGATTTTGGGCTGTTGAAATACTACGCACGATCCACGAGATGATGAGAAGCCCTCGAGCAGATAAATGTGATCTCGATGCGGTGGGCCGCCAAGGCCGGCGGGAGATACGGTAGATTCGGAGGCGGAGGTCCGTTTTGAAGTCTCGGCGATCAAGTATTCGGCTCCAACGCGGTATCTGGGCTGGCTACGGATACACGTTGGCGAATCCTGGTACTAGGTTATATCTTACCTCTTTGGGTAACAGCATCCAACTCTGCCGACGAAGAGGCTTAAGTGCGATTGCATCTGCACGTCAACTTCCCACTAAACCTCACATGTGCATGTACTTGTTTAATCAGTTGATTGAAAAGCTCCTGAGCGTGGCAAAGAGTTATTCATAACGGGCGTATTGCTGCTGCTTTGGCTATCATAGCTATCCACTTGGTAGGTGTTGAAGGTATGAAGTATCTACTCACCTAACTTATACGGGATGATAGACTTCCTACGTGCATCAATGATGGCTACTCTTGCTATTTCAGGCGAGAAGCCTCGTGAGATAGAGGGAAGCTTGCTTTCTGAGTTTCTGGGGGTGGGGTTTACCTTACGAGGAGACAGCAAAGTGGAGAGAAGGTTTCTTGTCGGGATGTATATGAGGGTGTCCGACGGAACCATGCCGATTTGGAGTTTTCAATGTTGCTTCCGGGAAAAGTACGTACACGCCCTCCGCTGGAGTTCTCAAGACATTGAGACAATCAAAGCCGTTGTTTTCTCGTCGCGCTTGTATGGTTCGCGAGCGTCTATGAGCAAGGTTCATATTTGCTGGAAAAGATGATTTGATGAATCAGGTAGGTAGGTAATTAGGTATCCGTGAGAGTGAGAAAAGAACTTCCCAGGATGGTACACACGTACTTCAGTCCATCCTTGAATCACTTTTGCAAATCCCTCAAAACCATCCGGGTTATCTAAGCCGACTTGGTTAGATAGGTGATGAAAGAAAGCATCACATGGCAAACCTACTTCCTCGATGGACCAAAGGGGGCGTCAGTTGTGTACATGTACGAGGTACTTACTTTAGGCACCGGGATATGTGAGCCGTCGAGACTTGCTCCATTTCCAATTACCGAGTTTAACGAGCAGATCAGCTGGGAGGTTCTAACAGATTGACAAGGTCGAGAAACCACGCGACTTTCCCAGTTGTCTTTCGGGGTTCCGTGGTGACGCTGGGCGATAGCCTTGCTGGCGTCTTCGGGGAAAGTCACTCGGAGGGTCATGTGACACCTCCACGGCGTTAACGATGAGTGTATATCGAGACCTCTATTGATGAGGAGGTGGAATAGAGTGGTGGAGAATTGTACATGTCGATACGTGTAGCTTCAATCACCGGACCTCGTCAAGTCTCATGGACATTGTGTCTATGGCGGCTTTCCCGATATCGCCACGAGTCTTATTTCGCCATGTCTCTTTGATATCTCCAATCTTATTTCACTTCCGTGCTTGGATATGGTAGTATGAAAGTGACGGCGAACACCCTATATCTCGGGACATTTTGCAGCTGCTCCAGCCTTGAGCCTTGTAAGAGAACTGGCGCTGAGTTGTGTCGAGCAAGACATTTGATCGCATGAAAGGCATTTCTACGACCTCGGATTCTTACTTCAGTGTAAGACCTCATGTGTATCAATCTCGGATAGGTTGTGCTTGCGCGTCTTCGCTATCAGATAGCTAGACCCTTGTCGTCGTGCTTGCATATAACTCCCCAGCCCCTACACTCACTACAAGAACCGAGGATCGAAGACGGTCGTCGGCACTGATCACGTTCATTTTTATTCCTTCTCACAGACGATTAGATCTATCCAGTATGACCTTGTGCATACATCTAATACCACCAACATCTCGTTCAAACGCCTTCCGTGGTAACCTCGTGCCTGGTTATCTCTCTGCTGGACTCTCTCTGTTGAGAACTGTAGAAGTCGCCATTCATCATTAGCACTCTTGCACTCTTAGATGCTGATCCTTTGCTAAATTGTCACTGGATGGCATTTGTGTCCCTACCTTTCTATTGGGAGAGGCAGAAATTTTGGAACTGCTTACAACGGAAATTTCTTTTCCCCATGTATCCCAGTCCAGATGATCTGATGCCACGACGATCGGTCGAGCCCACGCAGCTTTGGGTGCGAGAGCAGCAAATGGCGACATATCTAGACTTGAGAAGTGGGATGCCAAGCTGGAAAAGGACCTACTTCGTTCTCCTGACTCCTAATTTCTTAAGAGCACTATTTGCATACTAGGACTGCGTCTCGTGCCGCTTACGAGGTTCCAGTCCCAAATCTGCGGCGAATGGGTATTGCCCCTTACCCAGGGCTAGTCTGAATCCTCAATGCGACGTGAGATTTGAGAAACCCCCCGAAATGTGCGAAACTGCGCTCCTTTACATAAGTGTTGAAAATCAACAACATTGTGCTCATTTGACTATGGATGCGTTCGTGTTGATCAACTTCGAATCTTAGATCATTGAATCTGCATCGTTCGTGATATCCTGGTGCCCTTGTTTCATTCTGTTTACTACTTCAGGTAGCTGAAGGAGAGTAAGCGTGTACCTTGAAATCTAAGGTCTCAAAGTGGCTGCTTTTCTTTTTCGCTAGATAAGTAAGTAGACTATAGAATTCAAAACAAATTCATAGAGCCATCTGCCCATTAAATGTATTTCCAAGTGAGAATGAGTTGGGGTCTTGCAGTCTTTTGAAGTAAGGTGTCTTCAATCCTAGCCGAGTTCACATCCACAGCACTCAGAGATCTCTCGTCACCAAAGGACTTGTGCATCGCGGCCGGAATCTCGTGAACTTGTCTAGATGCTTGATTCTCATAGAAGCTGCATACGAGATCATCAGAAGTAAAAGAATATCGCTTGACTTGAGCAGTCCATGTCGAATCACATGTCTTCCTGGTTCCTCTCTCTCTGTCTCTCTCTCGTTCTTGGGGGCCTCGATCAATGATGATTATCGTGATCGGAAGTCAATGCCATGGATGCAGTGCGATGCCGATGATCGGATGTCGATACAGCAGTACTATGTTTGAAGACAAATAGTCCAAATCATGTCAAGGAACAGCTTGAGCACTTGGAGTCTTGTGCTACGAAGAACATGATGTGAGATACGGAGGACTAGATTCCATGATGGAGACAAGTAATAGTATCAAAATAACTCAAACTTGAATGTAATGTCGACTTTGATCCTCGGATGCATGCAAGAGGACACTGTTTACGAGTCTTGCAAGTCCTTTGAAAATGTCGACTTTCCGATGAAACTACTACCATTCTCACTCTACAGAATACAGACAAGGACTCGCTTGATCGCGGGAGCAGACGACTCCTAGCTTGGATGCATGGTAAATGATCGCATTCAATCTTCCAGTGTTCAAGACACGAGCAGCTTCATAGACATGTGACTTGACCAGTGCAACTCCTAAGGTCCAGCCATCCGCCCCTCTGTAAGACACTAGAATGCGATAGGTCCAATGAATCCCCATATCTTCCACTTTGTGTCTACCGGCAGCTACCCTGCAGGACTTTGGAAGTGCATCATACCATAACACATATGAGGGACCTACTGCGCCTGTGGTTGGTCAATGAGTGTGGTGGTGTACAGGTGATGGACCGTGGAAAGTTGTTGTGTAGATGAATTGGCTTTCGCAGTCAATGGGGATTGTTGTCATAGGTGTAGCTCTTATACACCCAGGAGGCCTCAATCTCGTCACAACTTGACGAGAGCTGAAGTCAAATATTATTGCGCTACTCTCAAGGTGTTGAGCTCACCGAGAGAGAGAGGGAGATACCTTTCATGAGTCGTCGGCTTTCAATCCGCTCCAGGATGGCCAGTGCGATGCCACGCCAACTCCCATCTCCATCGCTGAATCACAGGACAACGCAGAGATGGAGCTCAGTTGCGTGCTAGCTAGCCTCGTGGTCTGGGTCGATGGGGGCACGTTGGGCAGAGAAAGTTTGCTATATATCAGATCAAGGAAAACAAGAACAACACGGAGAAAAACATCCACAGACTCACATGTTTGACACATCCTAGCCATTGGACGCATGACGTCATGCCAACTGGTTGGCTCTTGAGTGTTCATTCTGTTGCTTTTGCTGCTTTGCTGCTTTGCTGTTGAAGCCACAATGTGGCTTGAGTCCCTCCATCCCTCGTTGAAATTTCACGCTCGCTTCAACCACGGGGATCAAGAACCAAATGGACTCCTGTGGCCGGTAGTATCCGACTTCATCCTTCAATTTGACAACTTGTCCTCCCCCTTCCGAACCCGGTGCGAGTCCTGAAACTGCCCAAATGCATCACAATACCGGCCATTTCCAGCGAATTCATGCGGCCAAGCGGTTTGCAGCGTTTGCTAGACGCCGGGCTCCACGCCAGTGGTAATCTTGGAGCGACGCTCAGAACTCTCAATGCCCCTTCGCTGCCGGGCGCATGAATGATGCTCGTTTCTAACAGGGAACGCCTGTCCACCAACATCGACTCCATCGCCAACGCACACCACGTCGACCATTGTCGACGACCAAAGCACCAAAGCCCAAGATGGGTCCTGTTATCCCCTTCTCCCAATGGCGAAGTTGTCGTGGCACAACATCAGACGCAGGAACACGGAGACCCTTGGATGAAGCCCCCCGAAAACTCTCGCCCGAGGCAAGGAGGATGCTGTCGATATTTGACAGCTGTCACCAGGTTGCCCGGCGACAGGGCGAAAGTTGCCCACAGGACGAGTTGTCTAGTTTGTTCTCAATCCGCCCTCGATGGCGGTGCGATTTCGCGATGACCGGTTGCTGGGCGCGGTCCCGTTGAGAAGTCTTGACTCGGCCATGGCACCCTCGCAGCACCCCTAGTTAACATCACCATCTGCACCATAGTATATCGATGTCATGCGTTGTGAGGCGGACGGGGTCCACCTCGGCGCGCTCAGGGACATTGGATGGGAGTCCGCCGTGATGTCTCACCAATCATGGAGCGGAAGCACGCGGAAGCACACAGCATTTCCTCTCAATATCGGGGGTTCGGCCGACTAGGGGGGGGACAAGGCCAGGCCCTGGACAAAAGCACTTGCATGATCGCTGGTAGGAGCATCACACAGGGCCGGGTTTTCCTGCCTTGTCGCTTGGCTGGAACCGTATTGTCTGCTTGTTGTTTTTGTCGTAGTTGAGTCGAGGGGGTGGGTGGTATATATCGTAAACTGGCTGGCCATCCCGCAAGGGCCGAGGATGTTTCGAACGTTCAGTCAACGTCAGAGTAAAGTCAAATTCACAAAACCTCACGATACTTGCTTTCCCACGCAACAATCCTGGGACTGCCCAAATCCCACGAAAACGCCGATTAATCACAACACCCTACTCATCATCTTGTCATAGAGAGTATCGAATCTCTCTCGAACCCCAATTCGATGACAGCCAAGATGGACGTTGCCACGCTCGTGGCGCAGATGAACGAGGCCCTCGCGTCGATCCACTCGACGATTGAGGGTCTGTCGACATCTGCAGCCGAGAGCGACACCAAGCTCGACGAGCTCGAGCAGAAGCGTGACATGACGATCGCAGAGCTGAAAGCCGCCTATGAAAAAGAGCGGGAAGAGCTCGCGGCCGCGCACCAGAAAGAGCTGGAAGACATTGCCGAGCAAAGGCGAAAAGAAGATGAAGAGCGAGAAGCCCGTCGCCGGCGGGAAGACGAGGAACTCGCAGCCCGCAAGGCCAAAGAGGACGAAGAGAAGCAAGGCACTTTTGATACCACTACCCGTAATGTCGAAGACGAGATGGACGACCTCATGGACAGCATCGAGGAAGAGACGGCCAAGACGATTTCAGAGGGCGAAGCGAAATTGGCAGAACTCGAGGCCAAGAGAACGGTAAGCAGGGCTGATAGACGTCCCGAAACCTGGCAGCATCATCTAACATTATCCGTTCCAGGAACTCAATCGCATGATCGAGGAGCAAATGAAGGCTGCAGTGCCTCCGGTCCCGACGCGAAAACGTGCGAGAACAGGGCGGCGATCCGGCGCCGTCCCATCCGCGGAACCGTCTCCATTACCTCCGCCCGAAACCCCCGCCGAACCGGCTGCAGGGGAAAAAAGCGTAGACGAGGAGAAGCCCGTCGAGAACGGTGCCGCGCCCGAAGAGAAGGCCGATGCGCCGGCCGAGGAAGAGAAAACCCCCGAAGGTGATAACTCCCAGCCACAACCCGAAGAACCTGTGGCTGAAAAGAGTTTGGAGGAGACCACTAGCACCGAGGAGGCGGCACCGGCTCCCGAAGCCGAGGCTGAGGTTGAGGTCGAGAAGGCTCCCGAGGAGGAGGCTGTCGCCGAGGAGGCCGCACCAGAAGAGGCTCCTGGGCCCGCGCCCACGGAAGACGACAAGGAAGAGCCCGCTGAGAGCGTAGCGGTTCCCGAGGACAGCCAAGAGAGCGCCCCGGTTGATGAAGAGGAAGTTTCTGCTGAGGCTTTAGCTGAAGTCCAAGATGCCGCTGCCGAGGACGAGAAGCATGATGCGGTGGAGGTTAGGGGCCTGGCTGTAGAGACTCCGGAGACTGCGCCTGGCGAAGAGGCTCCCGCTGCCGAGGAGCCTTCTACCGAGGAGCCGACAACAGAGGAGACTGCGGCAGCTGAGGAGACCGCAACGGCAGATCAAGGCGATGATGCCCCTACACCAGAAGAGCCTGTGGAGGAACCTTCCACCGAAGAAGCTCCCGCTGCTGAAGAAACTCCGGCCACTGAAGAAGTCCCCATCGCCGAGGACGCTGCCGCCGCTGAAGAGCCTGTAACAGAGGAGCCTGCAGCGGAAGAGGCTCCCGCTGAAGACGCATCTGCGACGGACAAGGAAGCTCCCGCAGAGGCGGCCGTGGAAGAGGTTACTGTGGCAGAGGAAGCACCTGCTACCGAAGAATCCGCAGCAGAGGAGGCCACGGCAGAGGAAGCTTCTGCAGAAGATCTTCCCGCACAAGAGGCTGCGAGCACCAAGGAGCTAGCAGCCGAGGAGCCTCCTGTTGGTGATCTACCTCACGATGATGCACCCGCTCCCGAGGACGCTCCAGCAGAGGAACCCCCAGCCGTGGAAGCACCCACAGAGCAAACAGCTGCGGTTGAGGAAACCCCGACTGTCGAGAAAGCAACTGTCGAAGAAAATCAATCAGCTGCAGAAGCTTCAGAACAGGAAGCCCCCAAGGAGGTTGTCACCGCTGATGAGGCTGCTCCCGAACCCGTCGACGAAGTTTCTGATGAAGCCCGACCGACGTCGGAAGCTCCGGAAGAGGATGCTTCCAAGGAGGTGCCTGTCGCCGACGATGCACCCGCTGAAGATGCACCTTCTGAAGAGGCAACTGCTGAAGGAGCTGCTCCGGCAGCCGACCCCGAGGATTCTGCCCCAGCGGAGGAGGCCATGACGTCCGAAGAGAATACTCCTGCCGAAGAACCTGTGGCACCTGAGACCGATGTTCCCAGCCAAGACGATGCACCCGCCGAGACCGTTCAACTTACCGAGGAGGCGACCAAGAGCCCTGAGGAGGAGACGACATCAGCCGAGGCTGCCTCTCACAAGCCTGCACCTGAAGCAGGTGATGATGCGACTGAGGCCGAAGAAGATGTTGCAAAGGACGCCCCAGTTGACGAAGCCGCACTTGAAGCGGCCGTAGAAGTTGCGGAAGATGATACCCCGAAGCAAGCAGACGCAGAGGCTGAAGATGTTAGTGCCGAAGAAGTTTCTGGAGAGAGATCGCTGCCTGAGATCTCGATGAAGGCTGTCGAGGATGAGCCGCCTGCGGAGGAAGCTCCAGTCGCAGACAACAGCGACCATGTCGAAGAGGAGGCTGCACCAGCGGCGGAACAGGCTGATGAGGATGTGTCTCCTGATTCAGCAAAGGACCGGGACCTTCCGGAGGTCGATTCAGAGGCAGTTGACGCAGAGCCAATCCAAGCAGAGTCAGCATCTCAGGAGGAGGATGCGCCGGCTCAAGCTGAGAAGGCGACTTCTGATGAAGATCCAGCTGCCGATGATCCAGCTGCCGTTGAAGCCGTCTCATCAGAGGATGATAAGCCTGTCGAAGCTGCATCCACATCGGCAGAAGATGCTGCGGCCGAGCCGGTGGAGTCAAGCGAGGAACCACATGAAGATGCCGCTGCTACCGAGGACGCCAAGGATCTGGATATGCCTCTCGAATCAGCACCAGCAGCAGAAGAAGAAGAAGAAGAAGAAGAAGAAGCTCATGCTCAAGATGAGGTAGCTGCTGCAGACATTAAAGCACCGGATGCCACTCCTGCTGAGGATGAGACTTCTATCATTGAGAAGTCTGCTCTGGAAGGGGAGGCGCCGGCAGCGGATGATGCTGCTAGCCAAGATGAGGTTCCTAGCTCAGAGGAAATTGAGCCTGAGCAGGCACTACTTACCGAAGAGACACCTGCCGATGAGGCTTCTTCTGAAGCAGTTCATGTCGAATCAGAGGACCTAGCGGAAGACAAGCCCAAGCCAAATACTGATGCGCCTGCCCCAGAGCAAGCTGCCGACGAGGAGACGGCCGATGCAGCGACTGTTGAGCCGGCCTCTGATGAGTCGGCTGTTGATGAGAAGGTTGCTGAGGAGAACGTCGCGGAGGTAGCTGCCTCGGATGACGCCGAGGTCGCGAAGGATGTGACTCCCACTGAGGAAGCGGATTCAGATCAAGCCGTGCCCAAAGCAGCATCAGCTGAAGAACAACCAGTAGCTGATTCGGAAGAGCCTGCAGTCCAAGACGCTGCAGCTGATGCTGATGAAGCTGTGGTTGAGGAAGATGGAGAGACCGCCCACGCCGCCCCAGAAGACGAACCTACCAAGGAGACTGTCACGGCCGAAGAAGAGGCACCCGCGGAAGAGCCAAGCACCGAAGCACCAGTTGCCGGAGAGGTCGAAGCCCAGGGTGCCAGCGAGGAGCAAGCCGATGCTATCCAAACCCGGGACGCCGATGCAATGGCAACCAAGGAGATTGATGAGCCTGCAGCAATCCCCACGGAGGACGCTGTCCGAACTCAGCCTGACCCTGAAGAGACAGAAGCCGAAGTCAGTGAAGCACCCCCGACAACCCAAGAGGAGGAAGAGCCCGAGCCAACCACTGCCAGCAAAGATCTTGACGATGGAGATTCCGAACACCGGGACGCTTCACATCCGCCAGAAGAACAACTCGCTGGTGGTGTCATTGACACAGCTGAGGACGATTCCACTGCTGGGCCTTCTGACGCCGCCGCCGACGCCCCTACCGAGTCTGACTTGACGGAAGCTGTTGCTGCTGAAGAAGTTGAGGCGCAAGCTGCTGAGCCTGAGGGACATGTCGAAGATGACAAGGTCGAGGTTGCCTCGGCTTCAGTTGAACATGACGCAGATGCAGAGGCTCTCGCAGTTTCTGCAGCTCCTGCAGATGAGTCTGTCGCTATCGAGGCGGATGACTCTGTTGTCGGCGATGCCCATGCCGATACCGAAGAGCCTCAGCCCTCTACTGTTGATACCGACAAAGAGGAGTCAGAGCACGCCGACGCCACCCTTTCATCGGCGGAGGAGGTAGCTCCTCATGTGGATAGCCTCGAACCTGTTGAAGAAAAAGCGAATGCAGACGCGGGCGAGGAAACACCCACAGCAGAGACTGTAGAAGAGACTCCTGCCATTTCGGGTAATCTTGGACATGACGAGGGGAACAAGGATCTGGAGGACGCGCAAGTCGTCGATAGCCAGGCAGATGTCGCACCAGAGACACTCGCCCACGGAGATGGAGACGAAGTCGACGTTCACGAGCGTAGCGTCTCTCTCGATGAGCCTGAATCACCGCCAGGCGAGGTCCATGATATCAGTCATTCCGAAGACCATCACGGTCACGACGACGAGGATGCGGCAATGAAGGCTTCTCCTGGTCACGAAGTTGACGTGGAAAACGATGCCCCTCAGCATGACTCCGACCATGGTGAATTTGAAGTTGTCGAGGCGCCCCACGACGACGCTGCTTCCGATGAGGTTGATCAATCTCGTGAGCCCGACCTGTCCGTGATCACGGAGCACACTGAGCCTGCTGCCTCCGCAGCTGGCGACACCTCTAGTCCAGCTGCAAAGACCGAGGATGACTTCCATCCTGAGTCTCTCAGCCGGAATGTTTCTGAAGCGCCGGACGCAGCTATCGAGAGTTCTTACGTGACCGAGCCTACGAGCATGGCTACGGACGATAGCTACGTGCAGGATCAACAACAAGAGAGCTTCACGCCTAGTCATACTTTTGTTGATGGTCACTTTGGCACCAGACAGGTTCACTTTAATGAAGAGGAAGACGACGACGACGACGACTCCTCTCCAGTTCTTAGTGTCAGGGATGAGGACAGCGACGCCGAAGAGCCTGCAGACAACTCTTACAACCCGTTCACCAGGACCAGTGCCGGTTCTACAGCCCACGCGCAACCGACGTTCCATTCACAGGACATGCCGTACAATCCTTTCGCATTGCAGACGGTCATCGAGGAAGAACCACCCCGGGAGACGACCAATCCGTTTGCGAGAAGCCCAAGCAGAGAGCCTCAGGAGGACTCGACCAACCCGTTTGCGCGCAGCACGCCTAGTGCTGCAGACTTCCTCCGTTCCGCCAGCGCTCTAAGCAACCACCAGCCTTCTTCTCCCGGGGAAACGTTTGCTCGGTCTCCGAGTGCTCAAGGACTCCGCCGTGATAGCGCGAGCTCCAACAACCCATTCGCTAGAAGCACGACTCCTGTCGATCGAAGCTTTTCACCGGCCCTAAGTACTCCTGGACGACAACGTGCCCCAAGCAACCCGTTCGCTCGGAGCACAACACCGCAGGAGAGCTACCCACTAGCGGAAGAGAGCGATTCCGAAGATGAAGAGGCCATGATGGCGGCAGAGTCCACGTACAAGAACCTGTTCCCTGTCAACCAGTCACCCGAGGCTGCGAATGATGGCTTCGCGTCCGCCGCTCAGTCAATCGAACGCCGCCAGCCTACGCCGCAGGTCCTTGAGTCGATATACAACAACCCCTTCGCCCGAAGCACGGCATCTGACCAGAGCTTCCTGCCCACCGCAAGTACTCTGGGACAAGCTCAGCCAGATGCCTCGTACAACCCATTTGGAGCAAGGAGTAGCACTGTTGGTGGCGATGTCGATGAGTCCATGTTCGACCAAGCTTATCCTTCTGCCGTTGGAGGGCACGAGTTTGCGGGTGTTGGTGTGATGGATCCTTCTCAGCAGTTTGTTCAAGACAACAGCGCATTGTCTGCGAGGCACCTTGCTCCAGTCACTTTGGATAGCATCCAAGAGCGATACAATAGTGAACTGGAGGATATGGATTCCGACTCTGAGGAGCCCGAGAGTCTCACCACCTCCCAGCAGCTGCCGGCTTCGCAACAGCGAGCTCCTCCTCCCCTACCAAGCATTGCAGAGCGGTCCCGTCAAGGGTTCGACGACTCTTCTGAAGAAGAGGAGGACTGGGACGCTCGTGCTCCTCAGCCCAGCCGGATCAATACTTTGTTGACATCTTCACCGTACAGATCGAGCCCCCCTCCCCCTCCCCCTCCCCCTCGGCGTGTTTCTAGTTCCCAGGGCCACTATGCACAAGATGTCGAAGACTCATCCGAGGATGACGGCGACATCTTTCACGCACAATCGCCAGCACAGCCAAACCCTCTCTCATCATCGCAGTACAGGGCCACTCCTCCACCACCTCCTCCGCCACGCGCGCCAAGTTCACAGGGTCACTACGCTCAACAACCACTAGACGACTCGTCGGAAGAGGAGCAAGCCGACTGGGATGACGCCTTCGAGCCCGCGCAGCCTAGCACATTCCCGACCTCGCAGTTTGGATCTACTCCCTCGCGCCCACCTCCGATCCCACCACCCCGTGCCCCCAGTTCCCTGTCACAGAGCCACTACAACGTTGAGGACTCGGACGAGGAAGATCAAGGTGTCTTGACCTCTGCCGCTGCACAGTCCAATCTTCTTCCCAGTGCGCTGTCACCGTCTGGATATCGGGCGACTCCGCCGCCACCGCCACCGCCGCGTGCCACCAGCTCTCAAGGCTTCTATCATCAAGAGCAAGCGGACTCAAGTGAGGACGAACACCCCTTCAGCCACGACATTGCTCGACCTGGTCAGTTCCCCATTTCATCGTCATCTCAATTCAGGGCCACACCGCCCCCACCCCCGCCTCCGCGGGTATCAAGCTCGCAAGGTCAATACCGCCAGGAGATTGAGGATTCCAGTGACGAACAGGAGGAGGATGCCTGGGCCGTTCGGCCCAGCCAGATACCAAATCTATCGACGTCGCAATTCAGGGCGACCCCGCCGCCGCCTCCGCCTCCGCCTCCGCGCGCCCCCAGCGCACTGAATCGTCGCCGTCAAGAACTTGGAGACTCCGACAGCGAGGAGCATGAGGAGGCATGGGAAGCTAATCGATATGGCCAGACAACGAGCATGATGGGAGCAAGCAACCTGATGGGGACCAACCAGATGGGAGTCGACCCGACGAGATCAGCAAGCCCGCTGGGCGCGAGTCCAATAAGAGCCGCCAGCCCACTGCAATCGACGAGCCCGTTGGCGATCAACCCGATGAGGGCACCCAGTCCCTTGGCATCGACACGCCCAATGAGGTCGGCCAGCCCACTGGCGCAGAGCAACCCGGTGGAGTCAGCATTCAGGGAGTCGGTACTGGCAACAAGCAGTCAGGACCTACAAAGTCATCAAAGAGAAGAAGGCGGGGAAGAAAGCGATGATTCATGGGAGAACATTGGTAAGCGCGGCGGTGATGAGATCAGCCCGGTCGACGAGAGGTTCACCACCGCCATGCCTACACCACAACTGCGCGTCGACAGCTACGAGCAGCAGTGGCCGAACGCGAGCAATGACCAGATTTCCACGGCATCGACGTATCTTCAGCCAGCCGGACCAGGAGACTTTACGGATTCTGATTCACAAGAGTACGCCACCCCGTTGGCTTCGGCAGGGTTCAGCGCGTCTTCGCAGTATACGCAAGGGATCATGGGTTCGCCCCGGCACCCAGAGTCAATCGGCAACAAGGATGTCTATGATCAGACATACAATCGAGGAGGCGCTAGTTCTCCCTACGGTCAAGCGCACGAGACTTCGCTCGCCGACGAGCTTGCCCAAGACAACGACTCGGATGATGACAGCGAGTATGACCACTCGGAAGCTCCGGCCTTCCTCACCCAGATTGGCACTGCCCAACAACAACAACAACAACAACAACAACAACAACAAATGCAGCAGCAGTCATCAAACGAACCTGTGCTGACGCAAGTCATTGACTCGTTCGACAGCGATGAAGATGACGGCCCCAAGACCGCGGTCATGCAACCGGATGATCACCCGACGCAGTATGCCTCTTCCCGCTTCGGAGCTTCAACGTGGCGGGATGAGCTCCGTTCACCCACCATGTTTGGCGCGACGAGGCACAGCCGCTCGGGGTCTCTCTTGAGGGAAGAGGTGCAGAAGTCGCTTCATCAAGAGGCCACTGCTGGCTACTCGTCTCCTCTGCGCACCGCTTACGAGCCTGACATTCACGTTGAGGATTCGTACGGAGGAGAGCAGGTTCAGATGCATGGCCAGGACGTTTACGGACAGCAACCAGTCGAGACTTACGCGCAAGACCCTTATGCTCAACAGCAGTACGGTCAATCGCAGTTTGGACAAGACCAGTTCGAGGCGCAACCTTACGGACAAGCACATCCCCAGCCAGCACCATATGGACAAGCGACTTCGTGGCGGCAGCCCGAGGTACAGGTTTCCGAGGTACAGGCGGAAGAGGAGCATGAACAGACAACTCCGCAGTTGGCACCACAGCAAAGTGAGCAAGCACCGGACATCAGCCCCTTAGCATTGCGTCAGGAGGAGTCACCGGCGACGCCCTCGTCGTCGCAGGGGACACCCTCTCGTGGACTTGCGTTCAGCAGGCACAATCCTGACCGACCGCAGACACCGCCTACTATGCAAGCCGAAGGGGATTTTGATCCCGAGCTCATATTCCCACGCGATGTGACCAACGTCCCCTGGCACGCCCGGACCGACTCGGTGCCTCACTCGATGCGAAGCCAGAGCACACTCGACTCTGTCGCGTCATCGCCGATTCATTCGGCGTTGCACGCTGACAAGCACGAGCCGGTGATTCGGGACTCGTGGCCGGCTTCCGTCCATCACTTGAACTTGACGAGGCCGCGCAACGACTCTTCGCTCACTGACCGCGAAGAATATGATCCATTCAGAGATGGTCAAGACTCCGCAAAGGCAGCTCGTGGGCCCTCGGGTTCCGTGGGCTCTAGTTCAGACAGCCCTCCGCGGAACGCGGCCACGAACAACTCACCTGGAAGCCTGATCAGCAGAATGCGCGGCATCTTTGAGAACAACCAAACCAAGCAAGAGCCGGCCAGCCCGGTCCGATCACGGCCGGTGTCGGGTGTTTTTCACCCCGTTCGGCGCAGCAAGTCCGGCGGCGGCGGCGGCGGCGACGACGACGTCGAGGACCGGGGATACGAGCGCAAAGCAGGGTTCCTCAACGAAGCCGAAGACGAGGTTGACGAGCAGAGCGCACTCCTACGAAGCTCTGCTGGCGGGTTGGAGGCAAATTGACCACGCTCGGGCGGAGCGGGGCTCAGAGTCGTGAGGGTGAAGCGGGACGCCGAGTACGATGGGGTAGAAGAGGATGACGAGATGGTCGACCAGCATCGTCCGAAGCGCCGCAAGTATCGGAAAGACCCGAGCGGCTTGCGGGTACCGGTCCCTTGGAACCCCAAAGAGAAAGAAATCGGCGGCCCCGTGGAGCCCTCTGGCGAGAGCGTGTTTCGTCTGGCGTGGTTGTTTGTCGAGGGGTGGAGACAGAAACTCCGGAAGGCCGGGGATATGGTTGAGAAGACGCGGTGGGAGTGGGAGCTTGACGGGACTGCTACTGTCTGTACGCATAGTCGCGCGTCAAGTTTGACGTTTGGTATGATGATTTCGGACGCTCGTTTGCGCGTGCCGGAGGAGTTGGGAAACAAGAGGAAGCAGAGGAAATCGGTGCATTGGGCGTAGGACACACGATGGGACATGATATTACGACTAATGGGTTACGGATACGGTTATGGGACATGGCTTACGGGTATGGAGGATAATGAAATAATGATTTGACGTTTTGGAACATTACTGAACCTTTGAATACAACGGCGACTTTGTATTTCATCGTGACTTGAAGACTTGCAACTCAACTTGGCCTCCCCAGGAAAACGCGGTAACACACAACGTTTGAGAACGCGTCCAGGATCAACGCCCTAACCGTTCCCGTCAGAGTCTTTGCCAAGGTCGCAACCGGCAGTTCAAAGTCGTCCTCGGACCATCTTTTCTCCCCGCGATTCTACATGGTAAAATCGACGATGAGGGAGCGCCCCAACACTGTGTGTGACTGAAAACAAAGTGAACAGCTCCGTCAACCCCCAATTCTTCTCACATGCCACTTGCAATATTACCTAAGCCACATCCTCGGTCTACTGACTTAGCACAAGCATGTTTTGTTCACTTACAGATGTTGAGCTCCTGTTGACCTCCCACCCCATCAACAAGAGCATCCGTCCAGTCCCCTCCACAGAAGCTTACCTTACTTTGGACAAGCGACTGGTCCCAATGGAAATGGGGACAAGCTGACTTTTTGTTAATTAGCATGCATGAAGGGCACAGCACACATCTCACCTGATGATAACGATAACGTTTCTCACTCTATACCTTTCACTACAGCGAAAGCCGCATGCAGAGTACTCGACATGTCTTTACAGCATAATGACTCTGCTGTCGTGGCCACCACTACGGGTTCCTCCCCTCCCTCTGCCGCGGCGGTGCGAACCTTCAAGCGTGCTGCCGTAGCGTGCAAGGCTTGCAATCTGCGCAAGGTACGATGCACAGTCACGTTATCTGGCCCTCCCTGCGCCAATTGCTCCGTGGACGGGATTACATGCGAGGTCCTGAGTCGTAAACGACGTCGGTGAGTTTCCTCGCTACTGGTTTCCGTGGTAGTATCCATATCCAGCTGTAGTGAGTTTGTTGTCCTGACAAAGGCAGCAACTCGGATCAACTCCCCATGAACCCATCCCCAGGCGGAGGTGGGGAGAACACGTTGATCATCATCCCACAAAGAGCACAACCCAGAAGACGGCTCTTGGAACCCCAGACTCCAGGGCCGTCTTCGGGCACGCCAGAGAATGAAGAGGCTGTCGAGTCGCGGGACGACCGCGTCACGTCCGCGCCGCCCGAAGATCACCGGCGCACCCCCCAGGTCAACGGCGGCCCGAGGTCGTCGACGTCCCCACGCGCAGACGAGACACGATCGGTTGGTGGTGGGCCATCCGCGCCAACCACTCGGCCCTACGATGCCGTACGGGCTCTGCTTCCTACCAAAACTCATCGGCCTCCGGACCCATCCGACGCGACTGAGGATAGCTCCGCGTATGCTGAGACGTTGGAAGGTGGTAAGAATCGCGAGGATGGCTGTGTCCCGTTCTATCCAGGTACAACTTCTATCCTGGTCCCATGATGCATGAAGCTTGGCTTCAAGACGGGTCTTTACTCACACTCAGGTCTGTCTAGGAGATCAACGTGGTCCTGCGTTCTTGATCGATATCTGTGAACCCAACAGGTCATCGAAAGACAACCACTTCCTAGTCCCGATGCCGTCAATCAAGGCCCTTTCACCGGAAGATGTCAATTATCTCAGGATGAAAGGCGCTTTCGCGCTACCCCCGCCTCATGTCCGCGAGGCCATGATACGGTGCTACTTTCACCATGTACACCCGTTCGCGCCAATTCTAGATGCAAGCGAGTTCATCACCGAGTATGAGAAGGGAAGGAAAAGCCTGCTGTTGCTCTGGAGCATGTTCATCGCGGCCGCGAGTGTGAGTCACCGAATTGTTTTCCATTCCAGTGCTAAACGTAGCTGACTGTCACCATAGTTTGTTGACGACAGCCTCTTGACGGAAGATTTCTTTCCCTCGCGAAGGGCTTTGAAACGGGCCATGTACCAACGAGCCAAGGTAAGTTTCCCCTCCCCAACGGTCCGTTGCCAAACACAGGAGTTAACGATACCGCAGGCTTTATACGACGCAGATTATGAAAAGGATAAGGTGACTCTCATCCAGTCAGTCTTCCTAATGGGACACTGGTACACCAGCACAGACGACAGGACCGGGCCCTGGCACTGGAACGGCATCGCCATCAGCCTCTCCCACACCATCGGCCTTCACCGCCTGCACATGCCCGCAAATCAACAGGCCTCGCAAGGTACCAAGCCATTCTGGAGACGTCTCTGGTGGTCTCTCTACTCCCGGGAGGTGTGGCTTTCCCTGGGACTCGGCAGACCGATGCGGATAGCCCTCGATGACTTTGATACGTCAATGCCGGTCGCTAGCGATGCCGACGTCCTGGCGCCTGAGGTCAAGGGCCAACTTGGCCGAAGGTATCTTCCTGAAGAGATGCAGTTTCTCTTTGATACCTGGCTGGCCTTTATCGGGTTGAGTGTCGCCCTTAGTAATGTTCTTGCGACGAATTATCGGGCCAAGGGGGTCAAGCCGTCAAGGATGGAGATTGAGCAGAGCGAAAATCAGATTCGAGATTACCAGTACAGAGTGCCTGAAGCTGCAAGTCATAGTCGAGTTGTCGCATCGCATAGCTACCAGTTCAAGCTTTACTTCGAGTAAGTGCACTGCGCATCAGTCCATGAGATTGAAAGAGGGCAGTCATCTGACACATGGCAGAACATCAATCGTCGTGCTTTATCGGCCTTTCATTCTTGATACCCCAAGAGAGATCCCGGCAGCAGACCAAGGAAGCTGGAGAACCTTTGCATGCCAAAAGACGAGGACCGCCGCGTCCAACGCAAGCGCAGCGATGAACTCGATGATGGCAGAAGACCTGATCCGATTATGTCACACAATCACGTATGAACCTTGACCTTTGCAATGATGCAAACCAAATGCGAGTCTCAGGTTCACTAACCGTCTTTCCAGAGTCATCGCTCTAGTCCCGCCAATGCAAATCCACCTCTTCGAATCAACCTCGTCAAAACAAATGGCACGCCAGATGGGCAGACACAACCTCGCCCTCTGCATGGTCGCCATGGACGAGATGCGCAAGTCCTACATCTCGGCGGACGCGTCATACAAGCTCTTTGAAACGGCCATCAACAAGGTCGACAACGCTCCGCCTCACGAGCAGCATCAGCCTTCTCCGGCTGCTGCCACCTTGACGCCGGATACGAGCGCGTTCGCGAGCTGGCCTGATGGGTATGGCCTAGGCACCGCAGGCATCATATCGGATATGTGGAGTCCGTTGCCCATTGCATACGCTGATCATGCCTCAATATCGGGAACCCAGTGAGTCTTTGATTGTGCGTATAAACTCGGCCATGGTCTAATTCTCTCCGCAGCACCGATTCTTGGCTGGATATCCAGACTATGGACAGGTTATGGACGCTCGACGATTTCAGTCTGCCGTGATGCTGCTCAGTCTCTCCAGCGGTATAAACGAGACTCTCACCATTCCAACTGGAAGCATGAGTCGGTCATTTGCATCATATCCACGTCGAATGACACAGGTAGCATCAACTCAGCCTCGCGGGCCAAGAGCTCTTCGAACAGACCGAAACTTAGAAGAAGCTTCGTATGCTCTTTCTTGGCCTCTCATCCCGCCGGCCAACGTCCCCCAAGGCATTGGAAATGAGCGACCGGCTTTCGGCCAGATTCGATAAACCCTTAGATCGAAGGGCCGATAAGCTCCGGGCTGTGTGCTGCGAGAAAGTTGAGGCGCACCGTGTCCGTAGGAAATCCGAGTCCCCGGGGCAACGCGTCCGCCCCGAGCGGCGAGCCACGATTAAATATGCCCCACATCTTGCCGAGCCGAGGTACCTCGGCACTCGTGCCTGTTTTGGCGGAACCACATGCAAGACGGCGGCGCTTTATTTGCCCAAGGTATTGAGACGGAATTGAGAGATGGCAAAATATCGTGTGCTATCAGTTCTCAACAGTCTGTATTTACGGATGCCTTCCGAAATGAGTACTTGGAGAATGGAGCGATGGTGAAATAATGTATGATAGTTGAGCCTTTGATCAAGTAGCGAACTTGACTCCAGGGATTGAATCCAATGGTGAAGCGCTCATCGCATGGGTCGTTGCTTATTGTTCATGGTAGCTGCTGGGGACTCGGTAGTACCTGGACCGAGTCATCTCTACGGACATAGAGACCTAAAGTAATGATATTGACGCCTTCGCAGACTCTTCCATGGCGGACAAACTGCTCAACACCGGAAAACTTGAACAAAACCCAAATGAGTCCTAATATTTGCCAACCTACCTAGAAGCTGCAATATCTTGAATCTTAATTCGTGGATGTAAAGAATGGTAGCTAGGATAGCGTACGACGCCTTCAAATTTTTGCTTTCAACGTCTTTGATTCCCACAAAGGATAGAATGGCAAAGCACTCGCATCAAATCCCCCAGAAAACTCTGCCTTTCTCTTCTCCATGAAGCCATTCAACCCTTCTATGTTGTCCTTGGACCCAACGGAAGTGATGAACACCTTGGAGTCCAAGTCATGGGTCCCCTCCGGTGTATCGGGACAATACAACATCATGTCCCTCATCAACTTAGTACTCGTGATGGAGGTGGTTCTCTGCAATGTCGGTAGCAAGCTCGATGGCAGCTTGGAGAACAGCCCACTGACGATGGGACCGGACGCCGTATAAGTGTTTCCCGTTGTGACAATATGGTTCGCCTTTGAGAGGCCGACGAGCTTTGGGAGGTAAAAGGCACTGACGGACTCCATCGCTAATCCGCGTCGTGGAAAAGGTAAGTTGATCTTGGCATCTTGCACAAGCGACTCGGATTGCGGCAGACAAGATCGAGGTATCTCCGAAACCTGCCGTGCCTCCATTGACGGCGACGAGGGTTGGCTTTGAGCACCTCGAAATCGCCAGAGCCACACGCCCACCCCTACAGTGACCTCGTTAGTTGGTATCTTGAGGCGACGATTGTTGGGGACTCACGGGTCTTTCCACTGATTCATCGCATCCGGATTTCATTTGATCTTCATCAAGCCCTCTGGGCTCCCTGAAAGGTCCATTCCCGCACAAAAGGACTTGCCGGCGCCGGTCAACACGACAGCCCTGACACGGTCATCACTGTCGATGGTATTGAATACAGAGACCAACTCTTCAAGGATGTTACCGTTGACCGCATTGTGTCTTTGTGGACGGTTGAGAGTCACGACGATGACCTTGGTGACGAGTGGAGCATCGTAGGGTACATGGCTAATGAGGATGTCTTTGTGGTTCAGTGACGAATACAAGTCAGGAATCCGAGGAAGGGGAGTATGAGATATTCTGGTATAACCAATCGGCGTTGTCTTGGCGATATGAATAGTCCAAAGTTGCTACACGTAGGTTCCGTGTCGTAGTCGATAGTGTTCTCGTGCCTTGATATCCAAGCAGTACGGGCCTAGGTATTTTTTATCCAACACAGCAACATATTCATTGATATAAATACTTCTACGTACAGGTTTTTGGGCCTGTCTGACAATGATCCACGGTCCGTTAAGGCCTCGGTACTTGAGGTAACGAGGTTGTTGTTATTTCTCAAGAAAGATGCAATTCGCCCGGTGCTCCAGAGGTGGGGTAGTCCGCAGGCTTGTGAATGTTATCAAGCTATCCTCATTCGAAGTAAGACAAGCGCTTTAATCTGGTGAACTATCGAGGGATGCTTTTTCATGAACTGCTATGACAAAAATCTGACTGGGCCAACGTTGAAGTCAAGAGACGGACTACATCCAGCCGAGGGTCGCTGTTCTCTCTCACCTCAAACGGAACATCCTTCCGTCAGAATAACTTTATTGCAGACGCCAAGAATCTTCGATTTGCAATGCGGATACGACGTCTGTCTTGAGTGGAATTCCGTTACTGCCAGGTCTCCATGATGGGAAGCGTTGGCTACAGACAAGAACTGCGCCGTTCGGGTTGTCAACATGAATGGATGTCGGACGGTGCTCTCAACAACTGGCTTATGGATTACTCAACAAACTTGGGTCACTTGGAAGCCTTTGAGAACAGCGAAGAGATGGAGATGCTCAAGATGGAGATGCTCAAGATGGAGTTTCACAGCGAGATGTTTGAACGGAGTCTAGCTCTGGAAGCGGCGACGGTCAAACTTTCTACAGATCGAAATCAACAGCACCTCAAAGCTACGGGAATAACGGAGTCAATTGAAAGAAGAGTCTCTCGAAGTGTCTAGAAATCTAGCCGTGAACAATCGTAGACTATGGCGGTTCTTTGGAACCATATGATATCTCACGGACAGATAGCATTCTCGCTCCTAAGCTCCAGGTCGGTCTTGATAGGACTCGCCCTCGCCAATATCAAGAACTGGCACTTCGTCTGGACTGCAAGTGCAAATAAAAGCTAGCTCTATCTGGGCTTTCACCAGAGTGCCTGCGACTAACTCTCATTTTGCAGATCCGATTCCTACGCGCCTTCATTAGACGTCTGACGGACTCTGCGCCGCCGAAGCACCTAAGCCCACGATGCCTCTTCCTCCCAGCCATATCCGCGACGCGTTCGCCGCTCATAGATTGTGATTACAACATGCACAAGTCCAACTCGACCTACTTCACGGACCTCGATATGTCCCGCGGTAACATCAGCTTGGTGCTCTTCCGGCAACCCTTCAACCCGTTCCCGGGACCCAAACACTTCGTCATGATCCTCGGCGGCGCGCAGTGCGTCTGGCGCAGCGAGATTGTGCCTTACGAAAAGTACGAGTTATGGACGCGGGTGCTGTCGTGGGACGAGAAGTGGATTTATCTCGTGACGCACTTTGTCAAGGCGGACGTATTCGTGCCCGGAAGAGTACGCAATGCAGCCTGGCACCGGACCACGGAACAGCAAGAGACGAGGAATAGAACAAAAAGATCCGCAGAAGGCGGTGTTCGCATCGTCGATTGCTAGATACGTCTCCAAGAATGGGAGACGGACGGTGCTTCCGGAGCAGGCCTTGTCCAAATGCGGGTTGCTACCGGAAGACGATGCCGAGTCGGCCGAAGTGGAACGGCAGAGGATGAAATGGCTGCCTGTTGCCCGGCTCAAATCCGGTTGGGATTCCGTGCATGGTCTTTTCGAACCTGGTGAGCTCGCTCTCGGTAGATACACTGACCTCTGGTGGTGATGAGGCAGATTTTCTCAGCTTCGCAGTCAGATTAATAGTTTTAGACTTCAGGAAAGCCTTAGTTTTATTGTGGACGGGAAAAAGATTCCCTGTAAAAGGTCACTCTAGCGTTGTAATTGCGAACTCTCCCGGAGACACCCGTAGTTTGGGTTGTGTGGCTAGTTGTCGATCGAGGAGTTTAATTCATACAGCGTTTGCTTGGATGAACGCACGACTAAACAGCTCATGCATAATCCCTCAATGCAGCTGAAAAGCATCAGCTCAGAGAATACAAATCACATTTTGAGACGTATTGTCGCACTTGCAATACCAAAACTCCAATTGGCCCAAAGATGATCCAACGAGTTCACCATGGACATGAGACACCCAAAACTTCTCTACCAGGCCCGCAGGAGTTGGGAGCTTTGGTCCAAAGGCCGGCGGTGAATTTGTGCTTACATCCCACTTCCTGGCTGCATGGAACTAGCTTCGTGTACGTGTCAGCGCGCCGGATCCTTTCCTGATCTGCGCCGCTGCAGTCCCAAACTCTCGTGCTCCAAGTTCGTACACTGACACGCCAAGAAGGCGTTTCCCTGCGTCATTGTGTCTCTGTTCCCCGCAAACAGGCAAGCGAGAACGAACTTACGAGAGGGAATTCATGGTTGCGCGGGGTTATGTTGGTAGGTTGTGGCATTTACGATGAGCTGCTTGTTGACGGATCAAAACTTCTCTCATCTACCTTACCCGTACAACGGCCTACGGCTCTCAACGGCGGAAGCCTCACTGGAATCCGAGAGGACTCCATTATCGACGGCGGACGGCGACATGACCGCCGCTCGAACCCGTTGATTACCTTGATCCGGGGCGGGAGGGCAAAGGGTTCGGTTTGGCCGACGGAGCGGGATGGGGTAACTCGACGGCCGGCAGCTGGGCTGTGAAAATTCGCCGTAATGACGGCAGCTGTCCATCGCTGCGCCGTAGATGCACGTAGGCGACGGATCTCGGGACTAAACCCCCTGGCGGCCTTACTGTGTAGTTTTAGGATCCAACGGGTTGGGACTCTGGGAGGCCTTGGGTGGCACCGTGGTGGCACAGCATGTTGGTTTCTGGTCAGATTCGAAATGGGAATGGTCTCATGAGTCGGCCTCCTCGGCACCGATCCTATGAAATTTCATCTAATCATTCAACGGAGCATTTCAGTAATTAACCAGTCTGCAAAAATGATATGGACCAAGATCGCGGGACGAGGATACCAAATCCGACTCGTTGCATGGGAGTGACAAGAACCCCTGGCTTCACCGCCTACCAACAAATGCAACACTCCAAAGACCCCTCCTCGAGTCTCGACTCGTTGGCGAGTAGTCACTACTTACTTTGCTGGCATTCCATAGGGCAGAGAACGCTTAAGCAAGTCGGCGCGGAATTGGACTGGCGCCGAATGCCATGTTTCACTAGAGACGGGGACGGACGGGATGGCCGAGCTGGGCTACGAAGCTGGCACGAATCCGCACGATTGCGTTCATCTCGACCATTGAGATGGCCGGGATTGGCCCACCCGTCGCTCAACTCGCCGTGAGGAAAAAAAGTGGGAAGATGGGAAATCTTTTTTCGGGCATGATATCAGCGTTCATCCTCGTGCTCCACGCATGATGATGGGACCGAGGCATAACGCCTGACAAGTTCAGAGATTAGCCACATACATGAATTGGGGGGGGGCTCAGGCGATTTTCGAATTTGAATATTATCAGGCCGATATCCCCTCCCGTTGCTGGCCTTTGTCTCATCACATAAGAAGTGCATTCAGATCTCACAGGGTGACTGACCACATCAACAACGCTCGAGGACCATACCATACCCTCGACACAAACAACAACACGCATATACGAACACACTCCACATTACACGCACACATACACACAGCATGTCGGAAACAGTACCGATCCCAGAGCCCTCTGGGCTGCCGTTTCTCGGCAACATCAACGAGATCGACCCTGAATTCCCCCTGGGATCCATGGTCTCGCTTGCGGACCAGTATGGTAAGAGAAGACCCCTGACTCATGCGAGCCAGAAGCCCCCTTATCTTATCGATGACACACAGCTGACAGTGACATGTGCGCCTGAAGGTGAGATTTACCGACTGAGATTCCCAGGACGTTCAGTCGTCCTGGTCTCGACACGGGAGCTGGTGAACGAGACTTGCGATGAGAAGCGTTTCAAGAAGTCCGTGAACCAGGCATTAAGTGTGAGTTTAGTTAGCTGAACTGCGCTCATTTTAGCAGTCTGGATTTGTGCAGGAAGTCATACTCATTCCCAAGTAGCAAGTCAGAGCAGGCGTCCACGATGGACTTTTCACAGCGAGGATGGGCGAGGAGAACTGGGGCATCGCTCACCGCATTCTCATGCCCGCCTTCGGTCCCCTTTCGATTCGTAACATGTACGACGAAATGCACGATATTGCCAGCCAGCTGGCATTAAAATGGGCACGTTACGGCCCTGAATCGGCAATCATGGTGACGGACGACTTCACGCGGTTGACACTCGACACATTGGCCCTGTGCTCAATGGGATACCGGTTCAACAGCTACTACTCGCCCGTTCTTCATCCCTTTATCGAAGCCATGGGCGACTTTTTGACCGAAGCCGGCAACAAGTCCCGTCGTCTGCCGCTACCCTCCATGTTCTACAGCGCAAAGGACCAGAAGTTCCAGCAGGACATTGATACCCTCAGAACCACAGCCAGAGAGGTTCTCGAGTCAAGAAAGGACGGGAAGAGTAATCGCCGGGATTTGCTCACGGCCATGCTGGAGGGAGTCGACACGAAGACGGGGAAGAAGATGACGGACGAGAGTATCATGGACAACCTGATCACGTTCCTCATCGCCGGTCACGAAACGACGTCAGGACTCTTGTCCTTCGCTTTCTACCAACTGCTGAAGCACCCCGAGGCGTACCGCAAGGCCCAACAGGAAGTCGACGATGTTGTTGGAAAGGGACAGATCAAGGTCGACCACTTGTCCAAGCTGCCCTACATCAACGGTGTTCTCCGCGAGACTCTGCGTGTCAACGCAACGATCCCGGTCTTCACCGTCGAGGCCTTTGAGGATACCGTGATTGGTGGCAAGTACGCCGTGGGCGCTGGTGAGACCATCATCAACCTCCTCGCCAAGTCCCAGCTCGACCCCGCTGTCTTTGGCGAGGACGCCAACGAATTCAAGCCCGAGCGCATGATGGATGAGAACTTCAACCGCATCACCAAAGAGTTCCCCAACTGCTGGAAGCCATTCGGCAACGGCATGAGAGGTTGCATCGGTCGCCCCTTTGCCTGGCAAGAGGCCCTTTTGGTCATGGTCATGCTTCTCCAGAACTTCAACTTTGTGCTGGACCCCAACTACCACTTTGGCATCAAGCAGACCCTCACCATCAAGCCCAAGGATATGCACATGCGCGCCATCCTCCGCGATAACCTCACACCGACGACCCTGGAGCGTCGCCTGGCCGGTCTCGCTGAGCCCGAGAAGCAGGCCGAGCAGGCCAAGGCCAGCAGTGCTGCCGCCGGGGGCGAGACTGGAATGCCGCTGACGATCCTCTACGGATCCAACAGCGGAACCTGCGAGGCTTTGGCGCAGCGCGTCGCCTCTGATGCCGCTTCCCACGGCTTCCGCGCGACAAAGATCGACTGCCTAGACAGCGCCAACGGCAGTCTGCCCACCGACCAGCCCGTCGTCATCATCACTGCATCGTACGAGGGCCAGCCTCCTGATAACGCTGGCCACTTTGTGGCCTGGATCGAGGGACAGGACAAGGCCAAGGCACCTCTCAAGGACGTCAACTACGCCGTCTTTGGCTGCGGTCACAAGGATTGGGTCCAGACTTTCCACCGCGTTCCCAAGTTGGTCGACACCACTCTCGAGCAGCTTGGTGCGACTCGCCTGGCCGAAGTCGGACTGACGGATGTTTCGAGCGGTGAGGTCTTCACTAACTTTGAGTCATGGGAGGACGATATCCTCTGGCCTTCATTGACCAACAAGTACAAGACGACCTCGGCCGAGGATACCAAGACCAAGGGCGTCGGTGTCGTCATTAGCAACCCCAGAACCTCGACCCTGCGCCAGGACGTCAAGGAGGCCACCGTCACCAAGACTGCGACGCTTACCAAGGGCTGCGACCCCAAGAGCATCAAGAAGCACGTCGAGATCAAGCTCCCTGAGGACATGATGTACACTGCGGGTGACTACCTTGCCGTTCTGCCCATCAACCCCAAGGAGACTGTCCACCGCGCCATGCGTCGTTTCCACATCGCCCGTGATGCCCACCTTAGCATCAAGACTGACGGCCCTACGTCCCTCCCGGTCGATACCTCCGTGCCTGCCAACGACCTCTTGAGCTCTTATATTGAGCTTTCGCAGCCGGCCACGAGAAGAGTAAGAAGCAACCTTTCTACTTGCCTTGACCATTGATACTAACAATCTTGCAGAACCTCCTTGCTCTTGCAGAGCATGCGAAGGATGAGACGACCAAGACCGAACTGAACCGTCTTTCCGGCGATGCCTACGCAGACGAAGTCAGCGGCAAGCGCGTCTCTGTCCTCGACCTCCTCGAGCGCCACCCCTCAATCGACCTCCCGATCGGCGTCTTCCTGTCCATGATGCCGCCGATGCGCGTCAGACAGTACTCCATTTCCTCCTCACCCATGGCGTACCCCAACAACGTCACCCTGACCTTCTCCGTTCTCAACGAGCCTTCGCTCTCAGGCCAGGGCCCCTACATCGGCGTCGCTTCCTCTTACCTCGACTCCCTCGCCGAGGGCGACAGCCTCCACGTCGCGATCCGCCCCTCCCACGCCGCCTTCAGTCTCCCCTCTGACGCCGAGCACACGCCCATGGTCTGCGTCGCCGCCGGCACCGGTCTCGCTCCCTTCCGCGGCTTCATCCAGGAGCGCGCCACCATGCTCGCAGCAGGCCGCACCCTCGCGCCTGCGCTGCTCTTCTTCGGATGCCGCTCCCCCGAGCAGGACGATCTGTACCGTGACGAGTTTGACAAGTGGGAAGAGATGGGTGCCGTCTCTGTCCGTCGCGCTTACAGCCGCGAGTGCGAGAAAAGCGAGGGGTGCAAACACGTGCAGGACCGCATGTGGCAGGATCGCGAGGAGCTCGTTGACCTGTGGAAGAAGGGTGCCAAGGCGTACGTCTGTGGCTCGCGCGGTGTGGCTGAGTCTGCCAAGGAGACTATGCTCAAGATCAAGGTTGAGATGGAGAAGGCCAAGGGTGAGGAGACGGACGAGGAGCGCGTTAAGGAATGGTTTGAGGCGCTGAGGAACATTCGCTACGTGACGGATGTGTTTGATTAGATGGCTGGAAAAGTAAAGGGCTTTTGGGATTTCATTACCACGTCATATCATAGAAGGGTATAGGAGTTAGAGGGCATTGGTCACAAGCATGTAATACCAGGTGGAACAAGTAGATTGATTACTTTGAATTTGAGATTCAGCATCCCTTTGACGGACATGTGCCTCCTCTACGCCTCCTCTACGCCAGTCAAGTCTGAGACCGGGACACTTACGTAAACCCTCTTGATCTAGCACCCACTGAACAGTAGATGGAATCGCAAACTCGTTCGGCCTTGCCTAGAAACGAAAGCTTCAGAGCGCAGACCGCTTGGGAACCCGGCTCCTCTCCGTTCACCGGCTGGACGGAGCTCGCGCTCCACTTCCTCCGACGGTCACTTCAATAGAAACACTTTGACTTCGGCCAACGAACTCAAAACACGTGCCGAAAATCCGGACGCGGGAGGGGAGACCAGTGTTGCCGATGCGATTCGGCGCGACTGAAGAACGTTAACATGTGGCCCGTTGGGGGGG
>JFFI01001863.1:0-20380 GCA_001563125.1 Colletotrichum salicis
AGGGCCGATTTGCTTTGTTTGCTTTGGCGGCTGCGCTGGGACTCAGTCTTTCGAAACGAATGTTGAAAAGTCACAACGCATCGAACCTCGGTCAATTTTCAGACTCCATGCATAGGGCGTGGTGGATGAGCGTAAGTTTTGGGATAGCAAACAAGTTCCTTTGGCATGCAAGGCTGAGATTGAGTTCGTCAAATCTAGTATTGTTTGCCGATGCAACGCCTCGATTGTGAGCTGTACGGTAAAGTGATCATACTGCCCGACAGCTCTGGATCAACTTGTAAAGGCTGACTGCTAGTCCTGCTAGTCCTGCTAGTCATTTGACGAGCCTATCGATAGTAGCAGCTTCGAGACGCCGTACCCTGATAGTGGAGAGGTGCCAGAGGTAAGCTTGACCTACAATCCTTAATTACTGGGTAGATCTCTTTGGTTTTCTGACAAAATAACCATAGATATGGGCACAATACATCCGAGCCGAAGAAGCCCTTGTTGCAGCCACTTTGATGCTTGCGGCATTACTCAAACGGTTCAACTCTGAGTCTACTGCGTCGTCTTTCCACCGGAATATTGGAACTCTTGACGCTATCATCACACATCAATTAAATCAATCCAGCTTGGGCCAACTTCGGGCGCCGGAGTTACTAGTGCCGGTGGATAATCCTGAGTCCAGACTTGCCATTTGCCTTCGCATCACAACTCGAGCTAGGCTGATGAGGTATGCTTGATAGGAACTAGGAAGAGACACTCAGTACGTCGGACTGACTAATAGACACAGCGCACGTATCAAGCTACACAGGTATCGTGCCTTTATGGACCATCCCCAGATACTAAGAAGATTCGAATCGATACCACCTTTGGATACTTCAATTGGCCTGGCACAAGGGCAAGTCATGCATGGTAACAGTGGTATATCTCAAAAGGCTAGCCTGGTGTTTCCTTTCTCAAGCAGTCATTCGCACGAGATTTGTCTTGAATCTGCTACAGGCATTGCTGCAGAACTCGAAACCCTCGCAGGCATAGGCATTCGCAGTAAGTGAAGAGACTTTTGTGTCCGTTTCTTCTCTTATAGAAGACCTTTTGACTTTGCTCAGCAACACCAGCGGCATGTTCGGCCAACTTGGCTGGCTTTACTCTGATGATGATACCACATTTCCAGACCTCGGCGAACGCAGCGGATCATTGCATGTCGTCTTCAGCGATACTCAACGTACACAACAAGTGTGAGACACAGCTGAAGGTAGCGGTCAATGCACTAGACATATTTTCGAATGCATTCGGCTTCGTAAAGGCTCTCAAAGGTATGGGACTTCCCACGTTTCTGCTCGCTGTGGTCTGGATCTTACTTTACCTGCAATGTGCTAACTCCTAGGAAAGGTCAGCTTGTGACTGCAGCAGTGGCATGCAATCTTTATGACACAGATTCAAGCAACTAGAAAGATCACTGAACATCTTGAGGTCAGTCAGAATTGCAGACATGAATGATTTGTGATTCTGCTGGGCTCCATCAAGTAAAGTACCCTCATTTAGGGCTCACCGCACCACAAGTCACACCATTACATATCGCGGACAATATGATTGAGCCATTGGCAACGAGCATGCAGCAGGAGCAGTAGATGATGATAACTGCCCGCAGGGCTTTAGATTTTGGATTCTAGATACACACGCTTTTCTGGAATGTACAAGAATGAAGAATATCTACATGTAAACAAGCCTATGTTTGAGTGCCCTTTTCACTGAATATAGGGCACGTATGATCTCTTAACTCGGGACAAAAAGCGCCCGGTCAGATCTCGCGATAATTGTTCGCGCTTAGGAGCTCTGGATGTCAGAGGTGGCGTACTTGCAGTAAGTAGAGGGGCCGCTGGAGATCTCGGTGGGCTCGTTGCCGGGGGTGGTGCCCTTGAACTCAGTGCAGACCTCCTTGACGCTCTTGGCGACAATGTTGGTGAAGGTGGCAGTGTCACCGTAGTTGGAGTTGATACCTGTGAGCGAGACATATTAGCACTGATGTAAGCAAGAGAACCAGATCCCAATGAGCAACTTACCAGCAAGGAGCTTTCCAGAGGAGGCATTGATGTTGTCGAGGATGATGTGGCGCTCGTACATGGACTTGCAGTTGCCGCAGCTGCGGTACAGCTTGCCGAAGGTCTCGACGGTGAATCCGCTGACGGAGAGGGTACCGGCACCGTTGTGCTGAAGAACCTTGTCCTCGGCCCCGAAGGCGCCGCCAGAGGTGATGGTGGTGGTCTCGCCGGCGTCCTGGTTCTTGATGGTGAAGGCGTCCTCGCAGACGGCAGACCACCAGACGTTGTTGAGAGTGCAGCCACCGTTGCAGTGGACGCCCTCGATCTGGTTGGGTCCGATAATGACGTTGGAGAGCGTAGCGCCCTTCTCGAGGATGAAGACGGCGTCAGAGTCGCCACCCTCAGCCTGGCCGGTGCAGGAGACACCGCGGTCGAAAGCCTTCATGCCACCATCAAAGGAGGCGCCAGCGGCGACAGTCTGGGCGGCCTTGAGGACCGAGGTACCGGAAGAGGCGGGGAGGCCGGCTGCGGCGGTGCCGTTACTGGCGCGGATCTCGAACTGGCTGTTGGTGCCGTTGCCGGGGGCGCCGGGGGCGGAGGTGATGATGGAGCCGCCGTGACGGGTCTTGGTGGCGTGCTTGGTCTTCTTGGCCGCCTTGGAGGACTTAGTCTTGGTAGGGTTCTCGGCGCGGGCGGCGTGGTGGAGGAAGTCAAAGTAGCCGCGCTCAGCGTGGGCGATGGCGTTTCCCTGAGCGGCGCCGTTGGCCGCGGGGGCGGCGGTGATGCCGAGCACCAGGGTACTGAGGGCGATGGCGAAAGAGTACTTCATTGTGAATGTGGTTGAGTGGGTTGGTGTAAGAGAAGGCGAGGTTGAGAGAGAAAAAAGGCTTGTCTACTTGAGAGAATGAAGAAATAGTTCAAGCCTGCTTGAAAGAGTGTAATGAACAAAGAAGTTGGAAAGGTTGATGAGGTGAAAGTAATGAGAACAGAAACAGCTCTTGGCCGGACATCTCGAGGTTACTTATATCAAGTGAGATGTCCCGGGGGACGAATTCTTTCTGCCCGGGTCCATATCAAAGTCAACCTAGGAGTTACACTACTACCGAACACCCTCGTGGGCCCAGAGGCTCTTCCAGACTACTCCGGTAGTGTATTCAAAGAGACCCAATCCTGCTTCAACCCGTGCCAAGACCAGGTGCTCCATCTCCTCCGCAGTGAATACAGCATCAATCAACAGGCGACGCGGAGGAAATGAAAGCGTCGATGCAGGTAGTGAAGATCGCACTAGAGCCACAGAATCCACCAGGTTTCGTAAAGTGGGCTCACGTAGAGCAGAATCTTGTGCTGTCAACGGCACCAACGACGTGCGTGTGGGCTTGTCAAGTTTGGGTGGCATTCCATGCTCATGGAGTTGCCATCGGGAGCCCGTCTCCATCGTATGAACGGAGCCAACGCCCGAGTTGGGACATGGACTCATCCCAACTTGATTGTCTGCGCGCAGGTCGTTGCCCAAAGAGGGCAGCAGAGACTCGAGTGACAGTCTCTTGTGGTATCGGACGGCTCGACTGGGGACCCCGGGTTCCTGACTAGCCAGGCCCGCCCTTTAATTCGATCTTTCTTGGCCGGGAAGCTTGAACACAGACGAATCCCAAGTCTTGAATAAAGTGATCGTCCAGATGCGTGGACTCGAAGAGCCCCTGGCAGCTGCTGCTAAGCCACGCGCCCACACCAACATGGAGGCTCCTCGCATTCCTTCTCACCCAAAGTCACCACTCAGCTTCACACATGCACGCACCATTACGCCTCACAAGCAACCACACACACCCACACACGGGATTTCTTGCTGCCCACTTCCCCTGTCAGACATCTTGGGGGGGGGGCGGGGGGGGGCCCAACTCCCTGTCGAACTTGCCCCTTGCAGGACGTTTCGAAACAGTCGTGCCCAGCGCCAACTTCTCCAAGGGGGTGACAAGTCAGCCAAGCCAACCACCGCGAAGGCGTCTATCTTGACAACTCCACCATCTCCAGTTTTCCAAAGCAGTGCCAAGACTTTCTCAGACGAAAAAACTTCATGATGCCCATATTCCCATATTGCTCTTCCCGTGGAAGGACGCACAGCTGGCGCGGTCGTGCGGGCGAAAGAGCGAGAAAGGAGATGGGCAAGGGCCTTGGCGGGACAGAATGGTTGGTCAATCTACGGAATATTGATGGCGATGACGGTATCCGTATGGATAGAGCAACATGGAGCCTTCCCCTGCTTTTTCATCGCCCGCTGATGGCTGGGCAGGCTATCACCTCGCAGGTCGGTCGCCAAGTACTTTCTCGGTGGTCTCGACGAGTTTTTGTTTGTTAACGTAGCATCAGGCTGGCGCGACGCCGGTCTCTTCGGATCAGACGATATAGAGTCTGCATTATGGAGGATCCCATCCGATATCTGTCTCTGATCGTCAGCCGTACTGGAGATGCATAACAACTTTGTCCTTGGGCTGGGCTCCGTCTTGAACCGCGGCATTGGTAAATCGTATCATGAAAGCTCGAGAATTAGTGCGGGAGAGAACGATATGTCATCGGATATATGCCAAGGGTGGCCTTGCAAAGACACGCTGCAGGTCAATACCGGTGATGCAGCCGCATATATTGGCCCCTATTATGGGGGTAACGTGATGTGATGGTGAGGCCACAGACCGACCATTGGGGGGGCGGGCCTGAATCCGTGCGGTCTGCAGAGAAGAAAAGAAACCCATTCAAACAGAGAATTCCGATGCAGCTGTCACTCTCATTGTAGCTGACACGGCTATTGGTACTGATTTTTGGTATGATTATCTTGCCTGCCGGAGGGCCATCGGAGTGTCTCGCCCACCCTTCCGGAGGTCGGACCCTTTGCTGAGCAGAGGGTCATTTACAAGAGACCGGACGTGTGCCGGCCGCTCTGTGCCAGATGGGGGCCGAGCCAACCTGGTCAAAGAATGCTCACGGTTTGCCTCCCGCGTCTGCTACCCAAGGCCGTGGTTTTCTGCCTTGTTTTCTGTTGAGCAGGTTCGGCAGAAGCCTGGCTGTGGCATCCCGCTTGTCGAGGATAAAGATTTTGGGTCGATGTGGTTGCCTCCGCGCTGCAACATCAGCCCCCAAATCGTTTTCGGATGCCTAGCAGAATTGAATTCGTCTGATGTGGTGATTCGTGGAATCTCGAATCATCCAAGGGAACGCTGATCACGGAGTGGTCTAGCCTTTGTCAAAGATGTCTTGAACATAGAGCTTTCAATGCCGTCTCGAGGTCACCATGTTGCCACGGCCCAGGATTGCCCGCCTTCGTTACTGTTACTGACTAATAGAGGCGGGATAAGGTGCAAAATTAATGCTGTGCATCAGGCTTCATGTGACAATTTTTCTTACGGGGTGACGGGGGACCTCCGACACTGTCAAAAAAGACTGTATGATTCAGATCTTGAAAGCCGTCACCGTATCTTGACTGTTGTTGACGACTTGTTTGCGCCAGGAAGATTGCGATCACCCTGCAGCTCCCGTGCCCCTGATGCCCCATAGGCCGTGTCGCACTACCCGCCCGAATGTCGCGCGACGAACAAGAATAGAAGCGGTATGGGAAGTTCGGTATCGATCTAATGACGGGATGCTTGGCAGTCGTCTTAGCGGCTCCTCGGATGTTGAAGTTCACCGATTTTATTCTCTATCTGATCTATTGCCAATGCATTCCAGGTTCACTCTTTGGGACACTTCGAACCCGTTCATCCTTTCGCAGACGCCAAGTTCAGCAGACTACGCCCGAAGCACATCTCTGCTATCATTGCGTACCTTGGCGCCGAGCCCTTGGAATGCGGAACGAAACATCAGGAGGAAATGGGGGCAGAAGATTCTGTATTTTGCCTGTGCTGCAAAGCTGGCGACTGGGTAACTAGGTTTGCCCTGAGTGCCACTTCCCAAATCTCTGTTGGGGCGATTGACTCAAGCTCAGTCTTCCCGAAACTCTGTCACTTAACAGCCAGGAGAACCATTAAGAATCGGTCCTTGGGGCCAAGATTGGTTTGTGCGTACTGCCGTCTCTCGAAACAATAGAAAACTCAATTCGAGTCCTTCAAAGTGTCGAACATGTGGCCAGCCGTCAAAGCTGGGCGAAACTTAATACCAGAGTCAATGCCGCGGGCAGCCTGCACCCGTTTGTAGATCGATCAACTTTTGTGACCGACTGCTGAGGGGCCAATTGGAGATATTCCCGACCATCGCAGCTAGTTTCTAGTTGAGCGACGATCTTTGGAAGACAGATCTTCCGTCATTAACTTGTTTTAACTTTATAGAAAATCGGATACCTAAAGTACTGATCAACGGCTACCTTACCCTGCGACAGCCGCTGCCCAAGTGATATGGGAGGGCATAGGATCCGAACGAAAACGAGATACTCTGTAGTCTCGCATTTGCCCCAACAACACTCTCATTTCTTGGCAGGGAGCTGTATTCGTACATCTTTAATCCTTTGACGGGATGAACAGTCCAGGCTCTTGAGACCTCTGTCGCTTGCGTTACTGATGAACCATTTGGCGACCGCGGGAAATGAGAGGGACTAAGCCGAGTCAATTGCGAGTTTGCGACTTACGCATCCCCCAATATCCACGTCATCGCCTGACCCCGTCTCGGTCTGACTTGTTTATTACCGCGAACCTTCCTCCGGGCTGCCCGGGCCACTCCGCCGCCGCTCCGTACCAATTCCCTACGAATCGGTTTATCTGCCTGTCATGCGGATGTCTGCGCCTCTGTTCCGGACAAATTCTGCTCTTCTCCGGATGGGTTTTGGAAATCGTTTGCTGCAGTTGTCGCAAAAGTTACAGTTCTAATTGCTGCCCGCGATCAACATCACTGGACAGCTGGTAAATTTATAGAACATAGCCTACGATGCCGCGATTCTCGTACTGCAATCACTGCAACATAGCAACTGCAGGACAGCTCGAATGGCAGATAGAGTATACGGGTGTGACGAAGTCCAAAAGTCCGAGACGTCGAGTGCAGGCATGTATGACCGAAAAACCAAGATTGAGCCACTTGTCGAAGCAGTTAGAGTTACTTTGACAAAGTACATGTATTGATGCAACATCTTTCAATGGTCCTGCTCGTCGGGCAGGAGGCGGCATATCTTTATTGATGGACATTGCTTGCTAAGTTGATCCAGGCTTAATACGATGCCTTGGTTATCATCATGCTCGAACAAACTTACCGATGTTAACTTCGGACTGGATATCCAACTGATGGAACGGAGGAGGACGTGCAAATTACAGTCAGTTGAGCTAAATAGATATTGGTCAAGTCTTTCAACACCTTACAAGTTCGTCGCGTCATGCAAATACGCAATAACTTGTTTGAGGCTTATCCATTGTTGAAACAACATGAAAGCGCCATCAAAATTCGTGCAGCTCGACTGCAAGAGTCTTGTTGCAATCAGAATACAGGACCATTCTAATTTCGTTTTCGCTTGCTATGAGTTTTTATGATGCTGTTTCAATAGCACTTTTGTTTGCTGAAGCTTCTATTTCGCGATGAGGTGTAGTCAAAACGAAGCCAAGGTCCTCAACACCAAGCCGGCTAAAACGGCCGGTTAGGTCGGCAAACCCGCGATCATGATGGATCACCAGAACCACCATTGTGAAAACAATTCCAGCCTAAGCTTAATCAAAAGTTTATCCCCTCTGTTTTCAAATCTTATTTTGACTTGGGGTTGGTCATTCTGCGCCTTGGCATACATCGTCGCCGTCGCCGCGACTTCGGTAGCGATCTCCGCCCGCTCTCGGAGGATTGGAAGGCGCCATACTATCAGGATCACTCTCGCAGACTCGTACCTCATCAACGAGCACAGAAAGTTTCGGGAGTTCGCCGATTGGCTGTCGAATGATTTTGTTATGTGACGTGTGTTCCAAACTTGAATGATAGTCGCCGAAGACATTGAAAGTCTTGGCAAAGTCACCGGAGGGGAGCCAGATGTCTTCGGATGGAAAGGCATTGTATGGGATTCCATCGAGTATTAAAACAGCAAACAGTTCTCATTTTACGAACTTTCAAAAGAACCTGTTTCAATAAGTCATCACTGGCCTTCAAATAGAGTCATAACTTCAGCATTTAAACAACATGCATTACCTCCAAACAGCACTCGCCATCATCGCCGCGGCGGGCCCATCCCTCGCAGATAGGGACTTCTCCGTCATCATAGGCACAGGCGCACCTCACGGCATTAGCACCTCGGACTGGAACTCGGCAATGGATCATCCCAACTTGACTACCTCATACCGCTTCGACGGCCCAGATGTATCGGCCGCCTTCCCGCCAACCAACGATTCAGCATGGACGGCGGCCCCCTTTGACCTCAGCATCAACGTCGCCGCGCGAGTCCACACCACTCGCAACGACAAGCGCCAATTACAACAGCTATCATACCGGCTTTGGAGCAGAGATGACGATGATGACGACAATGATGATGACGATAATGACAACAACAGAAACAAGAACAGAAATCGTAACTATTTTACGGGTTCCTCGATCAACCTCAAACAAGTCGATGGACAACAAACCGTCAGCGCAGGCTGGAAGCTTTGCGTTAACATGTTCATACCCAGACTAGACCGGGTGGCTAGAAGCGGGTCCCAAGATGACAGCGGCGACTGCGGTGCTTTCCTCTCTGCCGAGTGTCGCCAGAAGCTCTTGGAGACATCATCTGGCCAATTTGGGTCATGCGGGGTTGCAGATTTGCCCAGCGCATGCAAGGATTTCCTCGAGGATGCCAACGATGAACGTTTTGGTTTCTGTAAGTTTCCATCCCACTAGTTGATGTTATCAAAGATTGGTGGCTTACGCGGTAACTGCTGTAGCTCCCAATATTGCCTCTGGATCCCAAATCTTCGCCTACGGATCCCAAGCCTACAACTGGGGCAACAACGACGACAACAACGACGACCGCCGGCGCGGAGGCGAATATGCCATTGCGAGCCGGATGATTTGGCCCGTGATGCTGACCTGGGGCGGCTCTGGCGATGCTGCGGAGAGCCGGGCTACTCTGCACTGCGTCCGCGCGAAAGATGTCGTCTCGGGGAGCGATGTGCCTCAGACTCTAAGCGAAGATGATGATGACGACAATGACAACAGTAACGACGATGATGATAATGACCGTAACCGTAATGCGGCTGGGATCAAGGGGCCTTTTGCTGGGTGGTCGATGTTCTTGGCTGTGCAGGTTGCCCTTGCGATGATGCTCTACTGCTAGAGTATGCCCAAGTCAATTTTTTCCAAGCCTGAATGGGTTGCGGGCTCTTCTCACGGGCTTTGGTAGAGGGTGGATGAATCTAAAATTGGCTGAATCATTGGCATGAATAGAAATTTGGAAACTTGGGAGCCTGAGGGGCATACTTCGGCAAGGAAACACCATGGTTTAGATTAAAAGTTGTACACTAGCATGTCATCGGGTTTTATAGACTTGGCTTGCTCAGAATTATCTTCGTCTTTGTTCAAAAAATCATCTTCAATCTGGTAGGTTCACATGATGAACTCTCCTAACCGATTGGAGCTGGCGTCTCCATCCTTCCAAGAAAAGTTTGCAGATCCTCTAGAGCAATGCGTCGCTCGCTGTTCAATGTCTTCCCTAACGGCCAAGAGATTCCCTTACCCGAACCAAAGATTCCGCGGTACTTGTTCCAGTTATTGCCCGGATCTCTTACAAGGCTCTCCCTGATCAAGTTCGTATCCCACACCTCCCTGCTAAACTCAACCCCAGGAAACCGCTTCCCCACCAGATCCGCCACCGTCCCATACGAAACAGTATCCCCAGCAACATACACCACATTCCGACCTTCACCAGGAATACCACGGGGCTCAAAGATCACCTCAGCCGTCATCCTCGCAATATCATCCGGCTGCGTGAGCGTAACCTCGATATCCCAGCCCCCAAGGGCCCTCAACTTTCTCTCTTCAAAATCAACAACACCAAATTCCTTAACAAACAAGAAGCTCATAAAGAGACCAGTGCTGACAACAACCCACTCCGTCTCCTTCTGAGCCCTCAGCATGTCCCTGACATCAAGCTGCTCGTCAAACAGCGCCTGCGTGCTCCCCCGTCCGATAACATCATAATCGACGCCAAATTGCCAGGGAAAGTACCGCCGGACCTTGGCCAGGAGAACGGCTTCGCAGATACGTCGTTGTGTTCCGGCGGGGCCGACGAAGCCTGTGCAGCTTATTACGGTGTCGTATTTCGCGAACGTGGAGGCGAGGGATTGGAGGGAGTCGTGTACGACATCGCCGGGTTCGATGGAGATGCCGAGAGATTTGATGTGTGCGATGATTCTGGTCTTGGACGGGTCTGGTGATGACATGGTAGAGAGGCGGAGGAGGACGGAGATTAAGGAGTTTGGAGGACGTGAGGGGTGTGATGTTGAGGCGTTGAGGATGGCTGTACCGAGTTCGCCTGCTCCGAGGACGAGGATTGACATCTTGGTGAGAATGGTGAGAGATGACCTGGAGAGTGCAGCTACAATCAAATGGCGTCCGGGACGGGTAAGCTGTTGTGGTGATGGTAGATGGTGTTTCAAAGCGCCCGCAGTCAGGATTCGAGGAAGTGAGAATGCGATTTTGTGCTTGTTACGTTTGTTGCGGTCTGGGTGACTTGTTAGCATACTCTGGCGGAATCTATTCTCATAGAAACAAACATGAGCCTGGTTTCGAAGTGGTAAATACACGAGAATGGCACGTAACCTTGCGTTGATCGGGAGCTGTGTAGAGTCTTCCACGGAGCCTTCCACGGAGCCTTCCACGGAGCCTTGGCCTAAGTAAGCACCGGCGTTACGGCGGCTAAACCCGGCTGTGGAGCTCCGTGGCCGGCCCCAGGTCCGGACGAGACCAAGGGTTCAACGAAGACAACCGCCCTCTTGTTTGGCAACTATCTCAAGTCTAGTCACATGTACAATCAATTGGTTATGAAGAGAAAATATGCAATGTCATTATTTTGTAGTCAAGGGGGCGTAAAAGTCATTATATCCAGTCCTGTCCATCCTGTATTTACGTTCTCCACGGAACCAACCAAGTTGTCCAAAGACACGCCTCCAAACCGTCTGGTAGCAAGCACCATACCCAACTCCGGATATCATCAAACAACGTTTTATGCAACAGACACCTCAAAAGCTCTCTCATCATCGTCCCTGAATGCCCTCATGGCACCCACGGCCTACTCTCCTCAACAACACTCCGCTGCTGCATCACCAACTCCTCATACGTATCCGGAAGCCGCGGCCACTGCGGCTGCGACCACTCGTCGCCCGCAGGCACGGCAGGATATCCACTCTTCAACGTGAGGACAGCGTCCACCGTCTCCTCGATGTCATCGTCGTCCACCTCTGAGTCAGCCTCGTCGAGCGGCGTGCACGCCTGGAACGGCTCCTCGCGCCGCACCGCGTCCACGGCGTCTTTGATGACTTCCTCCCACCAGTCGACCTCATCCCACGACTGCTGTTCTGCTTCGTCATCAGACGTATCCTCCGAGCCATCCAGCTCTTGGACCTGGACCTGGCCATGGGTATCCACCTTTTCCAGCCCCTTGAGGTCTTGCTCCTCTTCATCGGTCTCGTCGTCGACTTCTACTATGTCCTGCTGCGTCGGCTCGGATACCCTCCTGCCAGGTTGCATCGCATGCACCGCCTCGATCGGCAACCCCGTGATGATGGACACAGCCGTCTCGATCCCCCTCTTGACAGCAAGCGCGCCGAGCAGCAGCTTCAGCGCATGTTCCCACCGGCCTTGCAGCATGAACATCTTACCCCGGCACCACTCGTACTTTATGAAATTTCGATGATGGCTCGGCCGGCCCCAGTACTCCCTCTGAAGCTGCGAATACGCAATCAACGCATTCGTCTTGTCGCCCGCCAGCTCGTACAGGTACGCGAGGTACTTTAGTATATTTCGAATCTGCGCCTCGTCCTGAAAGTCGTTTGACGCCGCCCTCTCGATCTCGAGACACTTGCGGTACTCATACGCCGCCTCTTCATGGAGTCCCGCGCACCGCAGCGTGTGCGCGAGGTTCAGCCGCGTCTCGAGCGTCTGCTCGACCACGCGCGCGACGTCGCTCGCCTCACGCCGACACATGTCGCGCAAGATGACAATCGCCTCGTCCCACCTCCTCAGAGCCTTGAGCGCCGTGACGTGGTCCTCCATATTACGCAGCGTCACGGTGCTGCAGACCCCGAACCGGGCCCTGTGCTCGTCCAGCACGCGCTGGAACCGGCGGCAGAGACCAATAACCTCGTCGTACTTTTTCAGCCGCAGGCTCGTAAGCCGCGCCAGCTTCAGAGTCCACTCGCCGTTGGCGTAGTGCAGCAGGTCGGCGGCCAGGTCCATGTTGCCAATTTCCACGCGGGCCTCCTCGTCTCGGCCCCGCTCTGAGAGACACATTGCGATATTGTAGTCGATGGCAGCCTTCTCTTCGTGCCCGAACACGGGCACCTCCTCGTTCCAGTCCCGCGCGATGCGGTACGCCATCTCGGCCTCTTCGTACTTGTCCTGGTTGACGAGCATGCTTGCCAGGTCGCGCTGCGCTTCGATCGTCGTGACGTGGCGTTTTCCCTTCCGCCGCACCAGCGTGGGAACCAGCTCGCGCAGCAGCTTCTCCCCTTCGGCCCAGCGACTCGTGTAGTAGTAGATCTCGCCCAGCTCAACCATGGAGTGCAGGCAAAAGTCGCGCCATGAGCCTGTGAAGAGCGTCCAGCGGAATGATCTGCCTCTACTGCTGCCCGAATCCGACGACCGCCCCTCGCGGCTCTGGCGCAGCAGGCGCTCGGCGAGGTGAGCCAGCTCTTCGGCCTCGGCAATGTCGCCCAGGTCCTCGCGGCGCACGAGGGTGTCGCCGAGGAGCAAGACGGCGCGCATGAGGTAGAAGGTCTGATCCTCGCTCGTCGGGAGACCCTCGAGGAGGAGTTTCGCCATGCGTAGGTGGTGCTGGGCCGATATCCAGTCCTCGGGGGTCTGGTTGCGGTAGGCGTGGCCGACGCTCAGCAGGGCGAGGCCTTCGGTCAGCGTCCCCAGGCCTTGGGACTGGCGGAGGGCAAAGGTACCGAGGCGCAGGGCCATGCGCCATTTCCCGCGGAGCTTGAGGAGTTCTGAGGTGCCGAGGAGGGTGAGGATGGAGGCTTTGTCGGAGGTGCGGCTCACCGCCCTCCATCGCGTAGCCTTGTTCGGGCGCATGGCGGATGGTCTTCTTGGGGGTTTCGGGCTGGCTCACCGCGTCCGGGGGGGGGGGTTTGCTGTTGGGGGATGTCGCCCCCCTCGAAAGAACTTGATCGTGGTTCGCTCTCTCTATGTCGTCGGCGTCGCGGGCGTCGCGGGTGTCGTCGGAACAGTGAAGTCTATGGGCTTGAAGCCGAGTAAGTGTCGCAAAGGTGAAGCAGACGAATGGAAAAAGGTGAGGAATGCGGCCGTTTAGGTGAGAGGTCGGCAGAGTGAGATGAGAGTGAGTCAAAATTTGATGAGCACGGTGAACGTGTGCAGTGAGCTGAGGGAGCCAGACCAGTGGCTGTCCTCCCTGAGAAGCCAAAGTCTGGCCAGTTCCCGAGCCCTTCTTTTTTTCCCACTGCACGTCGCGTTGGAGAAAGATTAAAATGAGAGAAGTGAGTTGAGGCGAGTGAGAAAGTGAGAATGAGGTGGTTCGGAGTAAGCCACGCAGAAGACCCCTCCCTCCTTGTGGCCACCACACCTGAGCTGCCTTGGGAACGGGTTGCCGGTTGGAGCTTGTCCTGGTTCCTGATTTTGGATGGGGGAGGGTTGCAAGATCGAAACGAGGCGAAAAGAAAGGTGCGGACAGTTGGTGGTGAGAATAGAAACGGCGAGGCGGCGGCGGACAGAGCTTGAGCTTGAGCCACGCTTACTCGCTGCAGCCCGGAACGCAAACAAGTCAAAGTAAAGTGATTGATCCCCCTTTTGGCCCTTTTTTGCCTTCGTCTACATGCACACTACCTTGGCTGCCACGGTGCTTAGGCTTCGGAGGTTGCCAGTGGTCGCGAACCATGGGACACAAGTCACAGAGCAAGTTGAAGGGAACATGAAGGGGGGCTGGACCGCGTGCATGTGGCCATGCGACCACTCAGGGCGAGGCACTTGTCCTGCAGATCCAGGACGTGCCAGTGTGCGTGCTTCAGGACGAAGCCATCTGACGCCCAATCATCAACGGGACCCGGCGGTAAGACCGGCAGTCAGAATTTCAGAAAAAGGGTCCGAAAGGGATGATGGAGTGTGGAGAGGACACAGGGTCGGCGTCGTATCCGATCATCGAGCGGAGGGCGGGATGAAGTAAGGTCACCATTCAACCAAGCAATAGCCGAGTCCCGACAAGGAAGAGAGCTTGACAAAAGTATCAATAAAGACTGTCTTATGGCCCTGGATCAGAGGCTGGATTGGGCGAGACATGGTGATTGGCATGGGACAAAGTTGGGACCAAAGGTTGGGTGGGGGGCAAAGTTGACAAACACAGCATGGACAGCATAAACAGCATAAACAGCATGGGTTCATGGAAGCTTTCAGGCATTCCGCGCCAGACGAGCTCCCTGTTATGATCCCTTGGGCGCCAAAAGCATCGGCACTGGACCCTTTTACCGCAAGGTACAATGTAAGGGAAGATCAACTTGTTGACCATATTATCTAAGAAGACACAGGCATCCAGGGACATGACAAACGGCGCTATTAGAGACCAAAGCGCCCCGAGCCATGCCCCAACGAGAATCGGGTTGCTGCTCTTGTCTCTCCCTGCAGACATCTGGGGTCCTAGGTTGAGCTGTGCTGTGGATAGCTGGAATATTGGAATGACAACATATTGCACGCTGAAAGCATGGCTACCAAGAACAGATGATCACAAATGATCACAGACGGAGAGACATTGAAGAGGAAGAGAAAGTCCAGCACTTAAAGAACGTTTGCTTATTCAACCACGCGATTTTCCGCTCACGCTCCACCAGCCAACTGAGCGTCGCATTCCACAAGGAAAGAAACCTGAAACAGGCCGTCAACGGGCCCTGTGAATAGTGAGACTGTGCGCAATTCCCGATCAAACCACTCCAAGACCTATCCGGAGTCCAGAAACATGTCCTTCATCTTTCCTCTTACCCCAGACTTGGGAATCGCTTTCGAGTACGGAGTACCTAGATGAAGAAACAGATCCAACCGATAGCCGCTTGAATACTGTTGCTGACATGCTTCTAGGCTGTCCCAAGACTTTGGCTGATTGTGACGTTGACGTTCAAGTCGGCAGCTTAGTCTACGCGCGCCCTACGCTACGACAAGGCCATTGTCCCCAACTTGAAAGTTGTGCAGCGCACGTTGGCGGTCTGTCTATCCGTGTAAACCTCTAGCGCCAACCCTGCATCTAACAATGTTCCTCCCATACTCACGAAGAACCTGGTAATGTACCTTCAGTCCATATTCCTACCACTTTCTACCACAAAAGAAATACACGTCACACCGAAACTACTCCTTCTTGACCTTCTTGTTCTTAGGCATGCGCACCAGCCAGTACACAAGCGCAGCCACGACAATGTTGAAGATGCAGTACGCCCACACCAGCCCAAAGTTCCTCCATCGGTGGTCAAAGTCGACATTGATCCCCTTCAAAAACGTGTTGGTATCTGACATGGCGCAGTACTGGCACTTCTCGGTCCCCGTTAACGGCATCCGGGTTTGAGAAGTAGCCGCCGGCAGCGGAGATGTAGCCGGCCATGAACTGCCCGCCACGTTTGCCCGCTCGGCGCCGCAAAGGAGACGAACTCGTTGGAAGCGCAGTGCACCGCGGCGTTGGCGAGGGATGTGCCCAGGAAGCCTTCCACCACGTAGGTAAAGGGGTTGACGCGGTACATGAACATCCAAAACCTTGGGTAGGTCGTTTGGCCCGGCGAGAATTCTGGTGAATGAGGTGTTAGCTATCGGTTATCATGGAAATGGGTGAATAGAAAACTGGACTTACCCGCAGAAAGCAAACATCATGATGGCAAAGAGGTTGACGATGCCGCCGGCTAGTCGACATACTCGAGCTTTTCCTTGCGGGTGTAGTTGGCCGGCTGGCCGGCGGAGGAGGGCACTGAAGTTGAGGGCTTCGCGGACGGTGGAGGTATGGAGGTGGAGATCTTGTTGTTGAACGTATCCCGTTTTCCGCTGGAAGGAGTCGTCACCGGGTTGGCCGTTTGACTAGCATGGCGCCGGAGATGACGCCCATTGTTACGCGGGTCGCGAGGACATCGAGCAAGGTGGTCTTGCCAACTCCAGAAACGCCCTGTTGGTGATGTTAGCCGCCGTCTTCTTGAAAGTTGGAATCGTACGCTAGGTCGTAAAACTTACCATAGGTGCAGTAAGAGTTCCAGGCTTAACCCAGCCGTCTACATGGTCCAGAATCCGTCGAGGCTCGCCCTTGATCTTGATGTCATAGCAGACATCCTTCCAGTGGAAGACCGAAGTCTGCTTCTCCATACCCGCGACACCCTCAGAGTCATCCTCGCTTCTCTGCTGCGCACCGGCGGCGGGGGCACCAGTCTCAACATCGACGGCACCTGGCTTGCGGCGCTTGCTCATGGCCTTGCGGCTGAAGACCAAGACCTCGCCTTTGGAGCGCTCAGACGCGATATACTCAGTAGCGAACAGGTGCAGACCCATAAAGAGAATCATGTAGGCAATCAAAACACCAACGTTTCTCCACCGGTGGGAGTTCTCAAAGCCATACGAGGTGCTGAGGTAGGCCGTGCCGCCGACAAAGTCCTGGTCCGGGACGGAGCCTGCTGTAGAACAGACCCGTTCATTGGCGGCGACGGAGTCGTAGCCAGGACCCATAGGCACAAAGGTTGAGCAATGGAAGTCGCGGCCGATGAACTCGTTGAGCATGACGCTCTCGAGACCGTAGTAGACCGGATTCAGCCATCTGGCCCAACCCAGCCAATCTTGCATATACTGAGGCGGAATAGCGAAGCCAGTGTACAGAGCGATGAGGAGCAGGATGATTGATGCCGGAGCCAGAGCTTGGGCAACTGACTTTTGTGACGGAACCGATGAGACGGAACATCATCGACATGGTCAATGTCATCGAGAAGGAGATGAGCAGGAAGAAGAAGAAGGCGCCCGGCTCACGACGCAGGTTACCCATGACGTACAAAATGGTAATTCATCAGGATCGCATTGACAATCTTATAGGGTAAATTGACAATCATGGCCGAGAGTGCCTCCGCGCTGGGGTGATACAAGGCGTAGCGGGCGTGTTTCTCGACAATCTTACGCTTGGCGTATAACGTCATGATTTCGAGGATACCGCCCAAAGGCATTGATGGTGACCGTGAAGAAGAGTAGGATACCGCGGCGGAAGAAGCTAGATGTATTGGTAGGCAGGTTGTAGAAGAGACTGCTAATAATCAAAGCCCTCAAAGAGGTTGGTGATGAGCATCGTCAGCGTGAGGCGCATCTGCTCCATGTACGAGAGCGTCAACGGCGAGCTCTGGCGCTGGGACTTGGATTGGTCGATGCGGCGGGACGCGAGGAACTTTTGGTAGTGGTCGCCGCCAAAGGGGTGACGCTGGAGGTAGTCCTCGACGTCTTCGAGGAGGCGGGCGCGGTGCTGGCTCGCTTTCCAGGCGCGGGCAAAGTCGTCGGGGCTGCGCGGCGTCTTGCCCTCCCAGCCGGGGCGGATGACGGGCTCCTGGTGGCTGGTCATTGAGATGAGGAAGTCGGCTGTTGTTTGTTGCTCTGGTCAGATGAAGCCTAAGCCCTCGAAGTAAGCCTGGGCTTCGGTGGTCTTGCCCAAGTAGATTTGGCGGCCTTCGTACAGGACGACGACCTTTGTCAAAGACCTTGGGGTTTGTTAGTCTGAATGCTTAGGTCCGCATAATCAAGTTCAGTTACTTCATCGTAGGCATCTTGGGAAGCTTGATAGATGGCAACGCACGACGTGCAGCCCATATTATCAGCTTGCGTTCTCAAAGTGCGGCAGAACTCGAGGGCGTTGGCGCTATCGAGACCTCTTGTGGTGTTATCCCAGCACTGCAGCGGTGAGTAACTCAAAGCAGCCTCCGTGATGGTGACTCGCTTCCGCTCTCCTCCTGAGACTCCACGAACGGAGTCGCCTCCAACCCGGGTGTCTTTCGTATGGGAGATGCCAAACATGGCCATAGTCTCATCGCGGAGATGCTCGGCGTACTCGCGTCTGGATATGCCCTCCGGGATGCTCTTGGGGCATCTGGCACGGGCTGCAAAGTACAAGGTGTCTCTGACGGTCAAGTGGGCAAAATGCCCGTCGACCTCGGCAGTGAAGATGGCCTCGTCCCTAAAGGCGGTGCGCTTGTCCTTGGGCTGGATACCCTGGTAGTTGATGGTTGCGTCGTCGCTGATGTAGAAACCCGTGCGTGTCACCGGCAATCGTCTTGAGCAGAGTCGAACAACCGGACCCTGGCGGGCCGAGCACGGCAAGCATCTCGCCGCTGTGAACGACGCCCTTGAGATCGTGCAGGATATCGATGCGTTGCTCCTTTGCACCCGTGAGCTTCTTCACCAAGCTCGCCGCCTCGAGGAAGACGTTGCCGACGCTCTTCTGGTAGTCGGTGGATGTGCCATAGCCAAAGACATTGAGGTTCTTGAAGGCGATGTCTGTTGTCTTTGGTGGGTTGCCCTCCGAGGTGTCGGTGCGGATGTTGTAGAACGTCTTCGCCCACTTTCTTGCGTTGAAGTAGGGACTGCTGGGGTTCAAGGGGCCTTCGGCGGGGACTGGGAAGAGAGAACCGGGGGCCGCGTTCGATTGCGTCGTGTATCTGCGAGCAAGCTGCAGAACCTCGTCGTTCATTCGCGTTTCCTGATCAGCGGCATCTTCATGCTTCGTCCATTCTTTCTCGGTGGTCGTGCCAGCTGAATAGGACCCAGAGCTCGGCGGGAGAGCCTTCTTCTCGTTGGTCGATGGAGGTGGCAGAGTGCCACTATCCGTGTCACTATCAGACCGCATTGTCGCTTTGACGGTCACTCAGACCAGACAACGAGAATAACCCAAAAGTAGTCAAGTCTGAGGCAGTGATAATTGGTGTAAGTCGAAGTTATTAGGAAGATAGAATCTAAGAAATAGGATGAGTTGACTGAAACGGAAGTTGGAAAACATCATGCCATCTCAACTTCGAGACGCCAATTATATGTATCTATCCCCGTGCATCAAAACATCTGAAAGCCCCATATTGCCAAGTTGCCAAAAATCTCATCATCACTCATAGTTGCGTTGGTTGCTGACGCTGTTAGTTGGTACTATTGACCGGACTGGCGGATATTCGTTCGATGAAAGTCCGAAAGTCCGCGATTAAGGGTTTCTTCAGCCCTATGGCGCTCAGTTGAGACCGTGTATTCGGACTTTGCCAAGACTTCTGTTGGGGGTCGACAAGCCTCGATCGAGCTTTTACTTCTTTATAATCTAGTCTACTAGCCACGTCCTCGCCAAGCTTAAGAAGCTTAAACAAAGGAACTCGCCGCGTACTAAGACGCATAAACCGCGCCCAGGTGGAAGCAGCTGGGAAGAACCTTTGAATGAACTGAGTACGAAGAGAGACAAGCCGGAAGAACTGTTGTTGCTGCTCCAGACTGGGCGTCCGGCGATCTCGGACCCCCTCAGAACATGGCCCGCGGCCCCCGCGACTCAGCTTTGTGAGGTTTGTGCTGCGGTGCGTCACGCCGGACAGCTCCAGCAACCCCAAGCAACCCCCTTGCCAAGCAAACCAGACGGCACCTAATTAGACTTTGCGAGCTAAAACCAATTCTTGACCCCCGGAGAATCGCGATCATGATGCATCATAACGGCTCGGGTGGGATCGTCGCGGGCCTGGCATTGTGTATTTGTCCTTCAAAGCCCCCCCCCTCTCTTATTGTAGCACAGCTCGCTGTACCACCGACAAACCGAATTCTCCGCTCTCCGAGATCCCTTCGACCACTTAGGTGATCATGCCTGACCAGTCCGCCCAGTTGAATCCGCTTTCGGTGAGTACAACGGAGGTTGCTATAGCTCCATAGTCCGCTACCTGGTTCCAGATCCTACAGACTTGGCTTTCGGGCAATGGGTCCTTCGCCTGTCGCTGTTTATGGCTAACATGGTTGGCAAATCTCGCTTGGATAGTGCAAAAGATGCAAACACAGAAAGGTTACTCGTCGCCGTGTTTCTTTGAGTATGGTAGAGGTGGTTGACTGACGTTTCTATCCACGACATCAGGTCCGGTGTAGTCGTGGGATGCCAACATGCGAAAGATGCAAAACCCACGAGACAGAATGCTTCTATCCTCAAAGAGTCAAGAGAAAGGTCACTCGGACCTTGACGGACCGTCTATCGTAAGCCTCCGCCC